>CM054182.1:73385878-73438378 GCA_028829895.1 Sinotaia quadrata
ACAGAAATAAAGTTTAACAACTCATAGTTCTCCAATACCATAGAAAAGATTGAAAATAATTATGAAGTAATCGCTTTGAAGAGGGAGGTCATGTGAATGCGAATTAAAATTGTTAAAGCCGTGACTTATGTATATAAACAAAATAAAGCTAAGTTATTTTTTTTTTAGCAATGCACCATTTTATAATTAAGAAGTGTTAAATTGTGTCCCTTATTTTCTTTCAGGAAACATAATTTTCGATGATATACCATTTTATAGAGGATACTAAAATATAATTAAATTATCGAATTGTATTTATTTCCTAAAAAAACGGTGCAGTTGCTGTGTTCGTTGATTTATTTAAATAAATACAGTAATAAATAAATATACTAATAAATGAAAACATTAATACATAAATGTATTAAAAATAAATACCTTAAAAATAAATACATTAATAAATACAATAACAAATAATACTTTAATAAATACATTAACAAATACATACGCTAATAAATAGTTAACAAAAATATATAAATAAATAAATAAATGTGCTGGATGTCATATCACACTGCTGAAAGTCCTATGGAAAAGTGAAATGAAAAGGTAAAATTAAAAATTACTATTTTGTCGGCCTGTGATTATGGCACTGCGCGTGTTCCCTCGCAATTTTTCAAGAGGCTAGGAGTTTTCCTTCTTCTTTATCTTAAGGCTTTCTTTGTTTTGCTATGGGTTGCTGCACTGGTTATAAATGCACATGTACCCGCTTTAATGATGCAGTATATATGTATTCACTTTCATGATGCAACCAATGCCTTGATGCAATGTATTGGTACTCCCTTTAATGATGCATTACATATGTACCCCCTTTAACGATACAATGTATATGTACCCCTTTTAATGGTGCAGTGTACATATCTCCACTTTAAAGGTACAAACTATGCTTCTGTATTCTGATAACTACTAAATATCGTGTATTGCAAGAAAAGAACAAATAATAACAAAAATGCAATGTGATAATCTCAACTAAGCATCGTATATTGGAAGAAAAGAACAACAACAACAAGAATTTAGTGTGATAATCTACAACCGATAAAGTGTTGAAACATTTCGAGAGAGCAAGACAACGTAACATTGATTGCTCTGACACAAAAGACACAAAAGGACACGTATTGGGCTGTATTTACCCGGGAAGCTTTTTGATGACTTAATAAATAATATATTTAAATGTAAACTTACAACTGGAGTATAGCGTAGGATCCCCAAGTTTTATTGTTAGTCTTTTCACCTTTAGCCACAATATGCAAGTTGTCGCTAATGACGCAGTGATGACGACACTCATAATTACTAATGCTGGTATGACGATGGTCATCACAAAGGATCTTCCGTCTGCAAAGGGAAATCATACAAACTTTTATAGAATAATCGCCCTTGAGGAATACATGTTCTATTGTACAACGTTGTTTTGCATTCGTATCTAAAACTGATAACATATTCATAAAATATTGCCTAGTTAAGAAATGAAATGAAACCGTAGATGTAGACTGAACAGAACTTTTGAAGACGATGATAGAGATTATGACCGACGGCGATGATGTCGACTGGGCGTAGTATGATAATTACAATTATTAACCAATCAACACTTAAACACATTCAAACCATAAAAGCCTAATCCAGTCGACTGATTCAGCACGAATTGCTGACCTAGATTTTGTTCAAATTTGACTGAATTCTGTGAAAGCAGAAAAGTGCAGGATACAAGTTCTGCTGACCACTGGCGATTTGAAGAAGAGCCTTGAGCTCGATAATGGTTTCGTTGACCTTTCCAGATCCAGTGACCGGTGAAAATAGGCAAAGGAATATTGGCATTGCGTGCGCCACTCTTCCTTCGGTGTCTGTCAGTTTTAAAAAGTGAACTAGCTCTACTACTAAACACAGACACAACTTTATCCATCAGCGAGTAACAGCACTTTTTATATGTAATTGCTTATTTGAATAGGACATTTGTAAATTATATATTTTTTTTATTGATATGTTTCGTTTTTTGTAAATACATTTAATTGTTTTATGTTGTCATTGTACATGCGAACTAATATATCATGTTTCGTTATATTGTGTTTTATTATATCACCTTTTGTTATATTGTGTTTAGTTACAATATGTTTTATTATGTTTTTATATAGTGTTTAGTTACAATATGTTTTATTATGTTTTTATATAGTGTTTAGTTATATTATGTTTTGTTTCATTCTGTGTTATGACTTTATATATTATGTTTTGTTTCCTCGTGTCTTGAGTCGTTTATTAATGTGTGAAGATTTCCATTATGCTTGGGTATGTGTACTGAAGAATGCGTAAAGCTTTCACAGGAATAAGCGCTGATTTATGTCAGCATTATCGTCATCATCGCCATCACCATCATTTACAATCTGAATGGTAGTTTTGCAATAGAGATAAATGAAATAAATAAATAGGGAAGCATAGTAAGAATATATAATTATTTTTTTTTATTGCATTTCAAGCACTCCACTGAGATTCAATGTGCGGTGTTATTATCTTTTTAATTTCTTGCAATTGTAGTTAAAGGGAGAGAAGTGTTAGACTGAAATGTCAGAGTTATTTGCGGTTGTCACTTCTTGACTAAAGTAATACTCACGGTCACTTGGCGAATCGTAATGGTTTCTCGCGTCACTGTGAGTTTGCTTCCAGGCCGCGTTGTCCGTTCTCACATTTATTTTTGTTTTATCTGGAGAAAAGGACAATAAATGTAACAATTTTTACTCCCATACGTATAGACATTTTAAAGGAAAGGAGGTAATTATACTAAAATTGGAATTATTGCTTTTCCCATTAATTATGAAAGAGGATATTTTAATTAAAATTATTCATATTCATATGAGTAATAGGAGGACATGGGCATGAAAAGATTCGAAATGTTTGCATGAGGATGATGACAAGCAAAGGTGATCAAGTGTATCCTCAAGTCCATTTTCACAACTCCGTGACATTTATTTCATGGCGTAAAAACAAAGTTCCATAAGAAAGGTGTCAAATTTAAGCGCATTCTTGCAGATTTGTTTATTCAACTGCCATGTCAGAGGTGGTGTAAATCGTCATCACACCACTTACCGAGTTGTAAAAATGTTGCGTACACCACTTACCGAGTTGTAAAAATGTTGCGTACACCACTTACCGAGTTGTAAAAATGTTGCATACACCACTTACCGAGTTGTAAAAATGTTGCATTAGACTCCGCAAGAAGTTTCTCTAGTTGCAAATTTTCTTTCAGGATATGGTCGGTCTCATTTTGCTTGGCCTTGAGCTTTCGTTCCAACAGTCGTCCTGTTGAATATGGAAAAATATTTATTGTAGTTATTCATTTATTTGCTTTTTTCATTATTTCTCATTTATAGTAAAAGACCGACTGATTCATTTCGGTTGTTCATTATTTGACTGTCTGTGTATTCGTTCACACGTTGAATGGTATATTATAATACTGCGTTTAATTGTATTGTGATTTACATTTTTGAACGATTTCAACTACTGATAATGACACATAACTATTAGATATT
The DNA here is from genome assembly GCA_028829895.1 of Sinotaia quadrata. NCBI lineage: Eukaryota > Metazoa > Mollusca > Gastropoda > Architaenioglossa > Viviparidae > Sinotaia > Sinotaia quadrata. Next base: position 73,389,427 of record CM054182.1, read on the forward strand.
AATGCTTTCGCATATAATTTTACACCCAAGTGTCTGTGTTGTGCGTGTGTGGTTGTTTTGTCGACAATATTTTCAATTGAAAATGCACAGTACAATTTTTTAAATTAAAAAATGTAGTTTGGAATAGTGTTTTAGAAGTATATTGTCATGGATACGAACATACACTGTTTTTAAGCAGTTGCAAATTTTGTTTGATTTGCATTCGGAACACACAACCATGCTCATAAACAGCCATTAACAATCAAATAAAACAAAAGAGACAATTCTAGCCAATAAAATATTGTTCACCTTAAATATTAAATACTGGAATCTTGGTCAACATTTAAAATAAATACCTTGTACATTCCCCCCCCCCACTCCCCCGCAGTGAAAGGTTGGAGGTCGCTCCTAATGAATGATGGAGGGGGGGGGGGGATGAGACGGGGATACAGCATTACTTTATGTTTAAAAAAAACAACAACGAAAAACGAAAGCTGATTGAAACGTTAGAAAACATACGTTCACACATGGCTTCGCACGACGGCCACCTCTGACGGATCGTGTTCATGTCACGATCACACCACGCATCGAGATTGGTACAAGGGCGACAACCCTGGAAACTGGGAGCATCACTGCAGTACTGGCCTAAACGGCACGTTTGTCCATAGCATTCATTTTCTCCCAGTCCATACCATGACTTTGAATTCTCGTTTACACTTTGAGTCATTGCCAAGTGTGCCACGAAAACAGTCACCTTCAACAGCGCAGACATTATGTTCTGACTTGAACAGTATTGATGCTGAAAGGTCAACAAGACAATTAATTTACTTTGCACCTTCACTCTGATCTATCAAACTAGGTAAACAGTGTATTTAGAATGAATGCGCGCATTTTTAAAATTAAGAAGAAACAGAGAAGAAAAATAATTTTAATTTCTATCTATCTATCTATCTATCTATCTATCTATCTATCTATCTATCTATCTATCTATCTATCTATCTATCTATCTATCTATCTATTTATCTATCTATCTGTCTGTCTGTCTGTCTGTCTGTTTGCGTGTGCATGTGCCTTAATCTTTAAATTACTGAAAGTGCGTGTACAATTTCACATTCCAGTTCAGTTTGAAATATTATTTTAGGGATATCGTATTATGGATAAACATGCACTGATTTACACTAATCAATGAAGAAGTCAGACTACGTATATATTTTAATTTTATTCTGCTGGAAACTTAAAGACTATCTTGATGTACACTACAACGAAACTTTCCATCTGTGACAGTTAAAGGCCCACTACTGGTAAGTGACGGACATATTTCTACAATATTTTATTATACGACCCCGAGGTAGTGCTTGTAAATGTAAAGACTTATTTTTTTTTAAAAATTAATTGTTCGGTCCATTTCTCTGATAGTTATTGTTCTTTACATCCACCAACATGCCTTTTTCAAAGGAAATATTCAATTTTCCCAGTCCGCGAACACTCAAGACAGAGCAGTTAATTGGACAGCGATTTGCTTCTCTATACATTGCTACACTGAGCTACACTTTAGATTTAACACACCGTAAGGTCATCTTGGACAGTGATTTGCTTCTCTATACATTGCTACACTGAGCTACACTTTAGATTTAACACACCGTAAGGGCATCTTGGACACAAAGAAGAAAAAAAGAAAGAAAACGAAAACAAGAGGAAATAATAAGAAGAAGAAAACGAAGAAACAGGGAAGGATAAGGAAGAGTAAACAAAGATAAGACATGATACGAAATGCTTATAAACCTTCGAGGGGATGGGAGGAGGGAGTTGGAGGGGTGAAATTAAGAGAAAACTCGTGAAAAACTACGACTTAGGCTATAATTATTTGGTAATTTTTTCTTTTGAGGTGAAAAACAAAATACGTATGTCGATAAATAAAACACTATTTGCTGCATGTTATGATACTGAAAGTCTATTTTACCATAACGTTTTTTTCTATTCAGTAATTTTTAATTGCATTGTTATAAATCATTCAGTGGGTGTTGTTTTTCTAAAGTATCCTTACAATACTGAACCAGAAAGTGAACTGGTTTTGGCTACATAAATGTTTCCAACATTTTTTTTCTCTCAACCCTTTATGACAAAAGTAAACCGGATCAAAGTTTGTGACGTAGAAACTCCTCTGACGATGTCATCAAGCAACCCTAAATATATGCAAATGATTGATGTCAAAGATTTACAAGTCATAAATAATCATCCATTTCAGTGACCGATACTACTACAGAAATTACAGCGAGAGAAAAAGACGTGCACTTACCGGGACAATCCTGTGGCAGGAATGTTGCTGGATTTTACGGTGCGGCGAATAATTCTGCTGCCCCCACACAGGTTAGTTTACTAAGTAGTGGTATTAACGTGAGAAGTTCGAGGATGCCCTATGAGGATCTGTATGGGTTTGACATGGAGATATTCGCAATGATTCTAACGAAGAGCGCGAAGACCGACTAAATAACGCACGCAAGTCCCACTCTGGCATTTCATAGTTCGTCGTACATAACACCTGACGACTAATGACAAACATGAATAAAAACGGGAATTCTGGATACACGTCACTATATTGCCTTTTTCAATCGACCTTAACCGAGTAGCGTGTGTGTGTGCGTGTGTGTGTGCGTGTGTGTGTGTGTGTGTGTGTGTGTGTGTGTGTGCGTGCGTGTGCGTGTGCGTACGAATGTGTCTATGTGCGTTTCATTCATTTGGTGCAGATTTGTGTGTTTGTTCAAGAGGGGTGCTGGAAAGGAACGTGTCCACCCAGAATTAATGCAAGACTAAGGTGTGATGATGGAAGGGACTTTGGAACTTTGGATAGGGGTGAAAGTTATGCGCATAATCTAGTCATGTCCACCTGAAGGGTATAGTCCGTTAAGGGCAATCAAGGAAAGATAGCTCAACCATGCTTGTTCAGTAATTAAGCGAAATTGCTGGGTAGTCAAGGGGTTGAATGGCAAGTACAAGAACCGTGCCACTTATTCGATGGAGATGATGCTTGATATTGTTTTACAACAATCTTCCCCCCCCCACCCCCTCCAACCCCGATCAATAAAATTGTAGCATTGAAAGTGGGGACGAGGGTGGTTGATCGTGGCGGTTTGGCAAATGTCGATGTTGATAATGGGCAGTAACTGACTTTGGCATATTCATTGGAGGTAGGGTTGTGAGTAGATTGAACAAATTAAGTCGTAACAAGTTTTATTTTTTCCGATATGTGTAATTACTGTTGTATATTTTAAAAATTATTTCTGTTTCATGAACATCTTATTTTATACTGGCCTTTGCTATTTATTTCTGTTTCATGAATACCTCTTGCTATAAAGGTCTGTGTTGTTTACTTCTATTTAATTAAATACACATTGCTATATAGGCCAGTATTATTTATTTCTATTTGAAGAATACCTCTTGCTATAGGTCTGTGTTATTTATTTCTAATTGATGAATACCCCTTGCTATAGGCCAGTGCTAGCAATATTAATTTGATCCTTACACTTTAGTGTGACTATTAAGCTCGATCACAGGACTAAATCGTGTAAGTAATCCAGTGATTAAGCTCTAATTACACATGCTCCCTATTGTTCTTATCAAAGTGTAGTTAAATCAAAACATTTGAATATGTACTTCAGCAAAACCTGTTGCGAATCCCAAGAAGTGACTCAAACTACTTGTTAATGTCTGGTAGGTTTACTGTTTTAGGTGTGGCGTTTTTAATGTAAGGTAGGCTTACTGTTATTGATGTGACGTTTTAATGTCTGGTAGGCTTACTGTTATTGATGTGACGTTTTTAATGTCTGGTAGGCTTACTGGTTTAGATGTGACGTTTTAAATGTCTGGTAGGCTTTCTGCTTTAGATGTGACGTTTTTGTTAAAACTGATTGGAACTGGAAAGCATCTTAAAATAAAAGAAAATTTTCAAAATATTTGGAACTATCTTTAAATTTAAAATACATTATTTTTATATGTTTTTGTACCTTTTAGGTCTGGAAATGTGTCTTTGAATCTTGTGTCGTCCCGTCTAGATTTATGTCGGTACGTCTGATACAGTCCAGAGATTGACATTGTGTCATTATGTTAAGAATTTTGGTGTGCGCGAAATTGTACTTATGTTCAACACCGATGTGTGGTTATTTCTGAAACTATGTTTTGTATGTCTGGAACTGGTTTTATGTCTAAACTAATTACTACGTCTGAAAATTTGTCTGATGATGGAAATGTGTTTCTTTTTCTAAAATGGTGCCTTTATATCTAAAACTGTTTCGTCCAAAATGTCATCCTTTTGTCTAAAAATCATGTTTATCTAAACGTCACTCTTTTGATCAAACGTCACCCGTTTCTCTAAACACCATAGCTTTGTCTGAAGCTTTTCATCGAAGAACAAAACAAAAATATATGTGACTGTTTACTAAGCAGTTGACAGAAAAAGGCGGGTCTGTTATTTTGCTAATACTCAGTATTTGCTTGATTATCTCCCCTATCAGCCTAGCAGCCCATCTTTCTCTATTCTCCAATGAACTCCTTTCTCATTTAGCAGTCTTTTCTTTTCCTGCGGCGGTCGGAACACGGAGTTCGAGATGTCTCTTGAAAATATTGGCATTATTCGTTTGAACAGAAATTCTATCAGTTATTTTTTGTGTCATGCTTCGTGATTTGTCCACTTGAACAAACAAACAAACACACGATTTCTTCACATATTCCATTTTATTATCTTTGTTCACAGTGATAGAATAGCAAATTATAGTATGGTTCCAGAATTAGTTGCAATTTAAACTATCACTAAATTTTGTTTAGTTTAATGTTTTCATAGTCCGAGTATACAAGAAATAGCTATCGGCTACATATACCAGATATTTCATCAGTTAGTCGTACGAGATGACTATAGATAGAGCCAGCCATCCTAGTGGAATTATCCGATATTTCATCAGTAATCGTACGAGACAGCCACCTTAGTGGGATTTTCCGATCTGAGTGCTACTGACTGTTAGCGTAGGCCAATGTTATTTTATTGGCCACGTCACCTTACGTAATACTTTTAGAGATCTAAGCATGGTAGAGGAGCAAATGGGACTGAGAAATGGGTGTGTGAGTACAAATGCAACTTGAAATGCAATGTCAAATTTAAAAAAAACCACAAACACACACCTCACCCCGAACACACACACACACACACACACACACAACTGTCTACAAAAACAAAACAACCCACACACAAAAGGAAACAGCCACAACAAAAATGATCACCAGAACTGCATCCTCAACGAACACCACACCCCATGATACCTTATCAGTGTCCACCCCCCACCCCCCAGAGTGAAGTAAGAGGAAGAAGTCATCATAGAAGCAAACCAACCCCGAGAACTTCTAATGATAATAAGTCTACACCGACTCCTGTGGGGGAAAGAAGTAAAAATAATGTGGCGGAGTAAATTTACCTAATCCGATTTCTAGACTTAATTGTTATATAAATTGTTAAATTGTGGAACTGACCCGAAATTGTTTCTAGTAAACCTGCTCATAATACTATTGTGCTGTATGCATGTATCAGGCCCACAAATACTGTTGCTGGAAACTGTAAGCTGAGATTTGAATGTAAGAAAGAATGGAGTTAAAAATGAATACACTGGAAACATAGCATTTGTTCCCTGATATAATTTACAGGGGAAAAAACAGCCTTTCTTTGTTTTACTTGAATCTCTCAGTTTACTGATTATAAAAGCTATGACCTTGGTAGACGTGATAAGTATCTATCATAGTGTGTAAGTGTAAGGAATACACTGCATTCTGTTGATGTATGGTGACAAAGTATGCTGACTATCTGGTACAAAAAAGGGAAGTTACTGGAAATTGGTACAATTGTTTTTCTGCCTGAAGGAGCGAATATGGCAAAGGAGTACAGGGTTAGCCTTGAGGGAATAGCGACTAGTCAGTGTTCTACTATGTGAGGAGGGAATCATGTGGAATTGACAGTAATAATATAAACAATACATTTTTGACTTTGTTACAAAAAGTGTGTGAAAGACTATTGAGAGAGCGCCTGAACCAGGTTATGTACACACTATCATCACCTTTCTCTAATAACTCAATTTCTGTTCTCTGATAAGAACTCTCCTGTGATTTGTTTTGACACTGACTCTCACAATCTATTGAATTGTGTGTGTTAGGATATAAGACTGCATAAATATTAAAACTATTTGAACATGGTTTTGTGGAAATATTGATGTCAAGTAATCTTTATCAATGTATTTGTTAAATGTATATTTGGTTATGTGGCTACTATAGTGCGTTGGCCCCTATTATGATTATTATTTATGAATTCCTTTATCATTTAATAAACATAATCACGTATCAGTGGTTAAATTTAGGATTCGTTTCCTAACATGAATTCCCCATTCACATACCACCATAAGTTTATGAACTACTGACACATAAGTTCTGTTCGCAATAGAACTTCTTACTTAAGGAGTAGGCTACTCTAATTTCACAACATTGGCTAACTTTCATCCAAAACAATTGACTCACGAATCCCCATCCACCCACTAACTACTCCAGACATGCATCAATACCTGTACTAGAATCGACAAGCGTCATTAAAAAAAAATAGCACCTGACTGGGCAGTAAAATAAAGCAGCGCAGCACTGGCAGTGGAACGGATTTTACCCATATGAATGCTCTTTGCTTGTATAGTCATGTGGCTATTTTTATCACTGCTGGTGGGCACGTCACATTACGTCATGTACAGTTTGACATACTTATATTTGTTCTAAGGAAACAATATTATTTTGCGTCATCAAACTTTTTTTTTTCAAAAATAGAAACCCAGTAAAATAGTCTATAGTTTGTACATTTTATATTGACTGATTTTTTATTTTTTAATTTTTCTTGAATTATATTTGGAATAAGGCTTTGCTGTCTGCGGGATATAATTCTACCATTAATAACTGTTCATTCTTACTAAAGAGAAAAATATGTATACTAGACATTCGTGAACGCGCGCATATTGTGTGTGAGCGTGTGTGGGTTACATGCATGGCGTGTGGTACAATTTGTATTTCAGTAGTTTCACAGATCATCATATGTGTGCTAGAGGAAATGCTTGTGGTATTTGGTACACTATAGCTGTTACAGTGCCGTCTTAACGCACGGACAATTGGGCAGTTGCTCGGGGCCTCACGCTAATCTATGTATATTTTATTCCTGTGAGTGGTTGTGTAGGTAGGAGCCTAAGTGTATCGCTTTGCCCGTGGGCCTATAATGCTTTTAAGACGGCCCTGGCTTTTTTTAGAACAAAATAATTCCTAATGTGTTTCAAAAATAGTTCCAGTGTTTAAATGTGTGCGGCAGAGCGAGAGTGCACTTTAGTGCATAGGTAGCTCCAGTGAATAAGTGTGTGTGTGAGTGTGTGTGTGTGTGTGTGTGTGTGTGTGTGTGTGTGTGTGTGTGTGTGTGTGTGTGTGTGTGTGTCAGAGCCAAATATCACGGTAGTTCAGAGATAGCTCCAGTGAATAAGTGTGTGTGTGTGTGTGTGTGTGTGTGTGTGTGTGTGTGTGTGTCAGAGCCAGATATCCCCGAAGTTCAGAGATAGTTCCAGTGTATATAATTGTGCGTGTGGAAAAGCCAGCATTTCCGAAGTCCAGAGTTCGACAATCTCCAATTAGTGTGAAGTAAAAACATCGAATAATCAATTTGTGCATTCATGCGTGGCTCGAAGTGATTGACAGGAAAGCGAGCAATGATACGTACATCGATAGTGATGCTATTCAATCTTTGTTTTTAGATGTTATATAATTTCTTTACGTCATCCTTTCATTACAGAAAACAAATGGAGCATGACGATACACAATAATCCAATTCCCATTCGTCACATTTTCTTCAGAAATTAAAATATGGTAATTTAATGTATCCATTTTAGAAAGGAGTGCATGAGTGGTCGATACAATTAAAAGTTCACTTAAATCATTTTATGAAGCAGAAGAAACAACAAGAAGAAATGATAAGGCACAGAATACTTTTCAACAATACCAATTTTATTTTTACAATTTTGACTTGATTTAAATGTTTTGTTCTGCATTCTTTACTTTAGTGTGATGTCTGTGAAATTACCGTAGTGTGATGTCTGTAAAATTACTTGAGTGTGATGTCTGTAAAATTACTTGAGTGTGATGTCTGTAAAATTACTTGAGTGTGATGTCTGTAAAATTACTTGAGTGTGATGTTTCTAAAATTACTTGAGTGTGATGTCTGTAAAATTACTTGAGTGTGATGTCTGTAAAATTACTTGAGTGTGATGTCTGTGAACAGTGTTCTTCCTCTCTCTGAAGTAAGTATTTTTACTGTGCATGATATTAAAATGTATTTTTTAAAAACAATTTCTGTATGTTTCTAAGTATTATAAAATGCTTAAAACATACGTTATGCCTTTTTACCTTACTTAACTGAAAAGATAAAGGCATCAAATCAATAAATCTGCATTAATCAAATATTACCAATCCAGTCATATTCAAATTATCAAAACATTCTTAAAAAAGTAAACAATGATAAATATTAAGGAGAAATATTTAATAGAGTATGATAATCAGAGAAAGAAAGAGAGAGGGAGAGAGAGAGAACGAGAGGATGAGAATAATATAGATTCTGTATGCTTGCGTGCGTGTGTATGTGTGTGTGTGTGTGTGTGTGTGTGTGTGTGTGTGTGTGTGTGTGTGTGTGTGTGTGTGTGTGTGTGTGTGTGTGTGTGTGTGTGAGACAGGGGAGAGAGAAAAAAGAGAAAGAAGGACTTATGACGCATATTACCAGCAAATTGGAGATGTGTTAACAAGTATGTCTATATATGATTAAGTTGAAAAGAACATTGTCAACGCCATATTAAGGCCATTAGAATTAAGGAGCACATTGTTTATACAAAGTAAAAGCGGTCAGTGTTAATGAAAGAGTTATCAGCGAAGACTAGAAAGTCGTTAAAAGAACCGACACAAAAATCTAATACACCATAAATGTATCGCATTTCATTCCAGTTTTTCCACCATCCAGTTTTATCCCAGCTTTCCCCCCATCCATGTAAGGAACAGTTTCATCACAGCTTTACCCCCATCCATGTAAGGAACATTTTCATCACAGCTTTTCCCCCATCCATGTAAGGAACAGTTTCATCACAGCTTTCCCCCATCCATGTAAGGAACAGTTTCGGAATACTTTAAGGCGAACGTTTTTTCTCTCGAAGCATACAGAAATCAGAAAAATAAAATGCATTAGAGAAGCATGGAACTAAAGTTAAGAATTGGGAAAATTGTTTAGTGTTTTCAATGGAGAGATACCGCACGCTATGTGGAGCACCATTTTCAGACAAAGAGCAGCCTGATATCGAGAAAGGAAACCAAAATGCCAGGAAAAAAATCTCTAATGGAATGTTGTGTCACTTTGCAACGAATGTGACATATGTTTTCTTCTGGAATTCTGGAAATGTTTGATAAATAGAACCTAGATAAGATTGTAGTCTCATAGAGACTTCATGTTTAGGGCGTTTTGATACCATGACTTCAGTAACCTCGAAGTTATTAACAGTAAAACCTGTTGAAACCCCGACAACAACATGTCATCACTTGGGTTTGATGTCACTCCTTTTTCACATTTTTTTGGTTGGTCAACAAGCTGCATTAGTCACTTCCATAAACATTTCTACTTTTATTCAGTTCAAAGGTTAAATAATTCGATATGCATCGTCTACTCGATTTCTTTTCAGAACCGTTTCCATAAAGGAGTTCAAAGGACACGGCTTTTATATAATAATTTTGTCTCGCTATCAATGGCCTGTTTACATCGATATCATTGTCGTTTGTATCACCATCAGTGTCATTTTTCACTGTTTCATAAATAACGAGTCATGTTTAAATGACTGCGCAGAAATGAGGACGTCATGTATTGTGGAGGAAAGGTCCCATGCTGCAACACATAACTTATGTGTTTCCATAGAGAGCAATCGGGCTACACCCTTGACTTCTCAGCAATCCACCCGCACGTAAGTTGGTATTCAGTCTGAAGCAGGACACGATTTTCCGGTTGGCACACTTTGCCGTACATCACTGCTCAGCAATGCGTTTTGAAACCGGCGGACTCGTGTTTGCAGTCGTTACAATATACACTCTGGACTCGCACATCGTCGCGACCACCCGGTTAATGAATGCCATCCGTAATCTTCATATTATTATATCGGCTTTGTTTTTAATTTAAAAGAAATATATTTTTAAGTTGTGTATAGGAACTAATAAACTGCACACTCCATTTGTCTGGGTTGTGATTGAAATCAAGTCACTTCCTCGATGTTTTTCCCAAGGAATGATGGGAAATACAAATTAGGCATTAGAATAAGTAAAGTCTATATTACTAGCTGTTCTTGACAACCACCATTTTCGGGTCCGAAGCTTCTGATTGGTTCATTGCATGCTTCTGTCGGTCGTGGTAGATCAGGAGATGGGGGTGCAGTCGTTGCTGTCGAGGTGAAGGACCCTGTTTCGTAGCCATCTTCGACCTGCAAAGCGAACGGAAGTGGACTGGTGTCAGGACACGTAACTGTAAGGGGTTCCATCTCCAGACCATTTTTAGAAAGCAGGTGCGGATTTAGATCTGGTCTCTGAGTTATGACACAACGTAGGCCTGAAAACAAAACATGCCAAAGGATCCAGAGATACAAATTTAATGAAGTTATTAATTTTTTCTTATATATATATATGCATATATACATACATGCCTACTTATTACATTTAAAGTCGTCACTTAACTTCCTTATTAACGGTATACTGTAACTATCAAAGGCCACACATTGAAAGAATATTAAATCATTACTCCATTCTATCGTCTTTATTGTTACTTCGCATGAGTTATGTAGTTTCTAGGTTCCCGTTAACAGTGTTTTAACCAGCACAGATCTTAAGTGTTTATCACAGTAGATATTATTTAAATGTAGAGCTGATCCTATTTGCATATCTATCAGCGTAACGTTATGTTCCTACAACTCTCACTCTGTAACACAACGCTGTGAGATTTTGCACGAAAAGACATTTAAAGTGTCCACTACTTACCACTCTTTTTCCGGCATCTCTTGATGAAGCAGGTTGCACATATCAGGACCGTGATCAGGATCAAGATGACGGAGAGGATAATGATGATGTTGATCAGCCAGTTATTTTTTTCTGCAACAGACGTGTCCATACAAACATTTGAAAGCGTGTGCCTTCTTGAGGGTGTAATGAACATTAAGACATGCTGAAATCGTTTCAGTGTTCACACACACTTATTGATGTCTTCATCAACATTTATAGTGATTAGTGTATATAAAAACTGATCCATGTTAATGTATGGATTAAAAGCTTCATCAACATTCACACATACTGAAAGTTGATAAGTTGCTTATTATTTGTGCTTTCAAAGCTTGATTAATAAATATGAATACCGACAGCTTGAATAATACTTCTGCATATTTTAAAACTTTGGTTGCGATAGGACTCGCTGCTCACAAGCTACTTCTGACATGTCATGGTCTACTCTTGGTCTCAGAACAGCTTTCCCGTACCTAGTACTATGTCTGAATCCTTGGTGATGAAAAGTATTTCGCATTGCCTTCTTGAATTAATACTCAAGTGCTTCAACAGATGTTTTCTCATAAGATGGTTGCCATGACAATTGCTTAATCCTGCCACTGGAAATTGTACTAATTTAGTGTAGTTATCCCCCAACACACATACCAGTCCCTGCATTAAATTGCAGCCAGCATGCCACATTGATTCCTGATGTTGTTATTTACCAAGTCTTTGGTCTAACTTTGGAATCTTAACTTGTTGCCAATCATTCCTTCATTGTAGCTATTTGCACATAGACATCCCTTCAGCCAGTTAAATGTTTGCATAAAATTGTACAAACATCTTCTTAAACTCTTGAATACTTAGAAGTGTTGTGGTAATAACTGTTTAAATATATAAGGACCTGTGGCTATTGTTTTTCAGTCAAATATATTGTTCTTTTCACGAAGGTGTATCATTATGTAAATCTGTTACAATGATGTACAGTTATTGCACTAATTGAGAAAGTCCCACCTAGAAGCTTATTTATACATTAGAATTATCTACCCTTCAATTTGGTTTATGAACCTGATTCCTATTCTGACCCGGTACTGGTCAAGTCTACAAGCTACATTCAACGGTCCGAGCTATTAGACCGGCTACAATTCTACCCATCCTAGTCTAATCTGTCACCAATCCACAGCTGATTTTGTTTGAGAAGGGGTCCTGTGCAAGATCACAGCTACTCTAGAATTATCCTTCTCATCGGAGAAAAGTATAGTAAGTTTTTTTATGCTGGAGAGTAGATGCTTAACTGGACTGACTCTCCTCAACATGTGCTCATGTGAAGAAACAGTAAAACATAACCACAATACACACACACATACACACACACACACACACACACACACACACACACACACACACATTATATATATATATATATAATATATATAAATGTTTACTTACCTGACATCAGCTTAATGGTAGCATTTAGTTCTTGGATCAGTTTTGTTTGATTTGATAATTCCATATCTTTGGTTTGTAGTACAGCAGCTATGAAATCATAAAAAAGGAGATTTAAATAATACGAGCATTGTGTGGCTGTCTGAAGTAGGAGATGGTATGGTATTAAAGTATCTTAATTTTATTGAACACACACACACACACACACACACACACACACACACACACACACGCACACACGCACGCACACATACATATGCGCGCACACAAGCACACACGCGCGTGTTCACAAAAACAAACACTCTCTCAATTGCTTGTCTGTTTCATTGGTGTGTGCCTACAGGGCATGCGTACCCATGTCCAGTCGAGTGCTATTGAGTTCCAGTTCCAGACCGTCTTTCTGTTCCTGCAATTGTTTCGTCTCGTTTTTCATGATTTCCATTCTTGTCTTGGATAACTTTCCTGAAACAAATTATTCGGAGATATTACAAACTATAGCAATTTATCTTGTGAATGAAATATTTTTTTCTGTGTGTTGCATATGATATTGGAATGCTACTTTAGAATAAATTAAATAAATAATGATATTCACTTGTAAACGCTGTAAATAAAATGCTAAGTGCTAGATTAAAAATGTTTAAAAAATCTCTCACGGCTACAATCCTGAATTACATTTTAACTCAAGGTATGTGCTTTACTGATGTCTCTTGTGAATGTCTGATGAATGCAACAACGTGAAAGATGAGTCACCACCCACACCACCCGTTTGTCATCACTACCACCACTACAGAAATGACAAAACCATCACAACCTTCCGGAAAACATAACTTTCAGAATAGCTAAAAGAGAAAGGACATAATATGGTCGGGTACTTAGACATAATATGGTCGGTTACTTAAGACATAATATGGTCGGTTACTTAGGACATAATATGGTCGGGTACTTAGGACATAATATGGTCGGGTACTTAGGACATAATATGGTCAGTTACTTAAGACATAATATGGTCGGTTACTTAGGACATAATATGGTCGGGTACTTAGGACATAATATGGTCGGGTACTTAGGACACAATATGGTCAGGTACTTGCGCGTACTTTCGCACTCTGCCTCACACGATGGGTACTTTTGTCGGATTTGACTCATGTCCATGTCGCACCACACCAGTAGGTTGCTGCACGGCCTGCAGCCCTGGAAGTTAGCCGCATCACTGCAGTACTGGTCAATCCTGCATGTCCGTCCGTGGCATGAATTTGGCGCCAAACCATACCACTGTTCGATGGTGGTGTTCTGAGTTTCTAACGAACTGGAAACAGTAAACAGGACGACGAAAACGAAGAGAGAAAATTCCGTTTGAATGTCACCGAACAGCATGTTTGAAAAAAGCCAGTCCATCATTCCTAACCGACTTAAAACATTATTGTAATGAGAAAAATGTCAGAGAGGAAATCAATCGGTAACACACACGGCAATGCTTATTTCCCAGGACTGAAGCATTTTTGTTCTTGTAATCATTTAGCCGTACATTCACGTAAATTTCGATTGGGCAATTTCAGATTCCTACTCTTGTTTTAGGTGAGTTATTATGTAATTACTTGTTAAGCGGTCACTCATGTCCAAAGTCGTGACCACTCTGTATAATAATGTCTTAATTCGAATCACCACTTGAGGAACCGGTGTCCTCTGTTATCCGTAAGTTTGTCGACCAGTGAATTGTTTCTCAAACGAGCCTTCCCGAAGTGCCTTGATACTGTAATCATGACAAATACGTAGAACAGATGAGGGCGAGCTCAGAAGGTAACTTCTAATACTTGCATCAATAGCCCCGCCCTTTTCACGTGGCCGACACCTGGTGTGAGGTGTTACTATAAAGAAGTTTCTGGGCTTGAGCTGTTGTTTAGCACGAATATTGTAAGACTCACATCAGTTCGGAAATTTCCGGAATTACATTCGATTACAACCTGCGTAAATATAAATGATTTGTATTTTTAAAGCCCCGACTCAGGTCACTGATGTAGATTAAAGGAAAACCAATTTTTCTGTTGTTTGAAATACCGTACAATAAGATTTGGAACTTATTTCTGTTATTCTAAACTGCCCGAGCATTTATTGAAATTATTTCTATTATTATAACTTTTTCAGACATAATTATCATTAATTTTAAGTCCAAGAGTAAAACTAGACTAAATTTTTTGCTTACATAGAATCCGACCACATGATGATTAAATTTTAAAAAATGAATGTTTAAAAGACAAACGTGAACAAGGGAATACACACCTCCATAATTGCTAATATAACAATTTACGAGCTGCTGTTGAATTTATTTAATAAAATTAATATAATTAATAAAGGGCCTACGCAACGAAAAACATTTCAACTAGACTAAATTAAAACCAACCACAGACGATACATATTAAACCCCAAAATATTATAACTGGCATGTTCATTTAAATATAATAACCCTCCCGACCAAAGTACTGGCTCTGGATTAATAATCCACATTTACGTACACTGGCCAACCATTCCCCACCCCTCCAAATATATTTACACAGTTTCACTAACCCCTAAATACAAACACTGGTTTACTAACCCCAAAGTACTGACGTTCCACTAATACAACACGTCAGAAAAAAAAACCAAGATAGAATTACTTAGAGAATGTATTTTAATTAGGTTGTTGTAAATTAGTTTTTTGTGGTAAAAGTAGCCAAATAGCATAAAAGCACCAAAGCATGCTATTAAATTCTGCAATGTAACTTGGAATTCCTAGCAGATGTTACTAGTCCCACTTATGACCGTGATACTGATGAGCGGGATACTGAATTTCTAGCAGCTGTTACTAGCCCCACTTATGACCGTGATACTGATAAGTGGAATAACTGCAAATTCCTGCAAATATTACAAGCTCCAGTTAAGACGGACGCAGTCTGTGAGATTGGCACGCGGCAAAGCCAGCACCCAGAATGTTCCACAAACTTCGTCAGTGGGGGGTGGGGGTATTTAGAGTGGTTGGGCCAGCAAACTTGAAAACAGGCGTTTCCAGAAGACCAGAGGCTGGCTGCAGAAATAATTGGGTGGAGACGGATCCTGTCTCAAAGTCGTCGTCCATCAGAGGGCTAGAAGGTTCAAGCACTGGCTGGAATACATGATGAGGCGCCTGGAAGGACAGGTGTGCATTGGATGGCGGTTTTGACCTGATTTTACCAGAGAGAGCATGCAGCTGACTCTCACCTGTCTTCGGGGATTTATGGGGGTTCTCTGAAAAATTAAAAGTATGATGTCAAGGCAATTAGAAAAAAGAACTTGGGGTAAATCATAAATAAAAGCAGGTCTAACAATAAATAAATAAATGTTGTTCATTTTCACAGTTTTTCACATCACTATTAATGATTATTTAATGATTATGCCTTGGTTACATTCATTCAGTCATTTAAAACAAAACAAAACAACACACACATAATTACAAACACAACATGCTCACAGAAATAGTAATATATTTTAATAAACTCAACATTATATTAAAATTCAAATAATCTATTCATCATCCGTCTTCTTTATTACATTTTCATTTTTTATTATAAAGAAATAAAAAAATTAAAAATCCCTCTCATTATCTTCCTTCATTCTATATCTTTATCATTCCCTTTGCCCTTATCTATTCTTTTATTCCATCTTCCTTTCTTTATTACATTTTTATTATAAAGAAATTTAAAAAAAAATAAAAATCCCTCTCATTATCTCCCTTCATTCTATATCTTTATCATTCCCTTTGTCCTTATCCTATTCTTTTATTCCATCTTCCTTTCCGTCAGTTTCAAAGTACGTAGTGTAGAGTATCAGTGGTCGAGAGAGAAACCCTAACTTTTGAACGTGGAGATCCACAGGCGGACATCTTCAAAATATTCTTTCTACCCCAGAACCTTCTTTCAAGAATAATTGTTTACTCTGGTGTCAGAAATAGTTTTCATAGAAATGAAAGAGTGTATTTAAATTAATATACTTCTAATAATTAGATAAACCAGAAATTAAATATCAAAGCAAATTAGGCTCTTTGCGATGACTGGAGTCAAATAAACATCGCAGTGAACAAATGAAATATAGATTTTTAAACCACAACTCATTATTCTGTCACTTTTTTAGTTTGTCAGACTGCGTTTAGAAAATGAAATTATATTTCTTTTGTTTCCTTTATCGTTTAAAAGGTCTTTCTCTTATGAGTTATGAGAGGTGGAGAACTGTATGGGAAAGTACTCTGCAAAAATATATGAGATCAAAATAAGTAGCATTACCTCCCTTTAAAAATTATTTGTGAACTGCATGATGTCTGTACAACAGTTCAAAACTTATAAGTGCCTTGAATATTCGCGTAAGTAATAAGGTATAAATCGTCATTAAATAAAAGTAGTAGGCATGATAAATTTACAAAAACAAAATCTTAATTAAATCTGTTTATTCGAAATTTCAAGCGTTTACAGTTTACTTTCAGGAAAATCTCGAAATCAGCAAACAGAAGTGATTGTTTTTGTATGCAGGGCATACCAATGCCATCTTAACGCATGGGCACACTGGGCAGTTGCCCGGAGCCTCACATTTATCAAATATTTCCACTTTTATTCCTGTTTGAGTGGTCGAGTAGATAGGGGCCCCAGTGCACAGCTTTGCCCGTGGGTCTACAATGCTATTAAGACGGTCCTGGGCACCCCCGACAGATGATATTCGGAAATGAGTTAAGAGGAATTGACTTTTGCATCAGAAGAGTTATATATTTCATGACTTTCGGCCCTTTATTCTGATACTAATTGAACTAGTGAATTGAATACTTGCTAAGTCGATTTTGACCTATTTTTTAATCGAAAATAGCGCTATGATTGGAAAACCTGCAACTCGCATAGTAGGTATCGTGAAGGTCGAACAAGTATTTAATTCCTGTGAAATAGCATGAAAGATGAACCAGTATTTATTTTATTCGTGTGAAGCCATCAAAATATCATTTAGATTGACGTCTTTGCTAGATGACAGAAAATGGACCTTCAGTTTATAGTGAAAACATTCAAAAAGGAGTCACATTTACAAAATGTAAAAAAAAAAAAAAATACTGATTTTATCAATGTGTTTTAAAAATGTCTTTAAAAAGTGAAGTGTTGAAGCGTATTACAGTGTTTTTATTTTTTATTTTTAGCCCTCACGTCAACTGCTAACTCAAATTTTTTTAATGCAAACATATGGATAGTGGTAGTAAAGTATACAGCATAAATATATTATGAGACTTGAAAATATTGATAGAGCAGTCTGTTTGTATCTGATATTCTGAATAATTCAAGATACGTAAAACAATATAAACCATGTATTATTAAATACTCATTTTTAAAATAAAAACCAAATAAATATATCTGTAAGGTTTTAGCAAATTGTAGGTTAATATCTGAATGTAAAAAAATAATTTGACAAATGAAATTTAAATGATTTATTAGTTTTTAAATCCCTTCATTCAGAAATTCTAGAATATTTAGTATTGAACATTTTCCATTTTTCTCTTGTTTAGAAATTTTGATTTTGAATACAGTTTTTAAGTACATCGTTCAATTCATTCTGAAAAAGACCCAAATCATATTAGATTTGAATTAATTCTCAAATGTGTGGTTCTGTTTGTACTCACAATATCAATTTTTATTAATATTTTAGCTTGTGATTAGATTTATCACAGAGTTGATGAAAAAGGTTTATCTGTTTAAATTAGCAACAGGCATATATCGATTTAAATTAAAGTAATCTATCTATCTATCTACCTGAAATAGACATTTATAATAGAGCAATTTTTAAATAATTCCAATTTAACCCTATAGGAAAAAGTGAATGATATTCAGAGAAGATATAAAGTCTAAATTTTGACTGATGCAGGTTTTCATGTTATTTAAATGGACCAATTCTTCATTGCACACTTCTCCAGAAAATTAGCCATTTATACAAGTTTCACAACAGTGGCATTTACTGATTTGCATTACAAATAATAATAACAATGCTACAATTTTATGAAAATAAATTAATTATTTTTAAAGAAGCATACTTATAATAAGTATATATTACTTTTTGGAAGTGATTTGTTTCATAATGATAATAGTAAGACTAATAATGGGAATTTGAATTTATATTAAATAATTTGTGACTCTTTAACATGTACAATCTGTAGACTGTGTACTGCTCCTTTTGTCAGTACCAGGGCTTGTTAATACTTGCCAAATATGGTCAAATGTTACGGAATGCTATTCTTTGACACGTAGACGTTTAGGCGGCAGTAAAGGAAAAAAAACCAAACGATTCTTTTACAGTTCCAGAGTTAGGTATGCTATTGAAACCGTCAAAGAGTTTGTCTCTAATGATTTCCATTTGGTCCTCGAAACAAAATTCCGGATTCACAAGACCAGTTTCGTCGGCAAAAACACGAAGATCGATCTAATGCGACTTTCGTAAAACTTTGCTAAAACTTTGCTAAGACTTTGCTAAGAATACATCTCTTGCAGTTAAGAATGACTGTAACACACAGATGGATTTATTGAGGACAAAATGTACCTTTCCATTCGAGCACTGCAAATAAACTACGACCCTAGGACAGTTTCGATAATGGCCGTGGCCGACATTTACGGGGAGTAACTCAATAGGTGAGATTGTTCTTTTCAATTTCCGGGAATTCATCAATTCCACATTGAAATTATCGAAACAGAGGTATACTAAAAGAACTATTTCTGCTATAGTTATTAATACTACTTCTCCACAACTGCTACTACTGCAGTTACTACTACTTCACTACTCATGTTGCTGTAGTTTACGAATACTACTACTCAACTTTCTATAGTTACTAATTTAAAACCCCACTACTGCTACTGATATACTTAATAATACTAATACTCCACTATTGCTACTGCCATAGTTAGTACTATAATACTCCACTACTGCTACTCTTATAGTTACTACTATAATTCCCCACTACTGCTGCTGCTATAGTTACTACTATAATACTCCATTACTGCTATATTACTACTATAATACTCCACTATTGCTACTGCTGATTTATCAGGTAATGCCGGACAACACTGAGGTTTTCCATAGACATGGAAATTTAATAATTACCAAGGTTGGCAACAGGCCCGAAAGCACAGATTTGCCCCACACATGGGAGGTCTGAGATGGTGACCCAGATCTGCAGGTCTTCACTGTCAGGTGATGTAATGATTGCATCATCTTCTCTTCCAAGCATCCCTTATAAGTGACGTGTAGATTACGTCATCTCTCTTCAAACATTGACATTACTAAGTGAGTAGTTAAAATAAAAGGCTAAGCCATCTAGAACTGTTAAGAATAAGAACATTTAATCTATTCTTGTTGGACTGATATTTAACATATATTGTCATTTTGTAAAATGTGAACTTTAATATGATGGCTAATGTATGCCTATGTCGTATGTGAATTATTGTTGTTAATAGCAGTGTCATTTACCATATAAGAATTGTATATTTATTTTTGTTTTCTGTTTTTGAATTTTAACATTTTCATTCCCCCATCCCCCTATGGAGTGTATGACATTGGAAAGTTGTATGTTTGTTTAATCACTATGTGAAAGAGAAATGCCCCAAATTAGGTAATAAAAAACCTAATTTTTCACTTTCTGAAAACTCGTTATTCACAGTTTTTGAGAGGGGCAAAAGAATTTGTATTTGTATTGTTTTGTTCCATTCGTCCGTTAGTTCCAATATTCACTATTATGATACTCGCACACTCACACACACAGCCAAAAATAACATTCCTTTGCATGACAGAATAAAATGGGTCCCACCCAAACATCAATGGTGTCTGTCATTGTGTCTATGTAACAACTTAAGACAACATATTACTGGCACAGGTCACAAGCTTCTTGGAGATACGCCGGAACAGCCAAACCCTACTACCCTCCTGTGTCTCTCTATCTAGCTGCTTAGCCATCATGCGTGACACTGTCTATCTATCTATCTATCTATCTATCTATCTATCTATCTATCTATCTATCTATCTATCTATCTATCTATCTATCTGTCTGTCTGTCTGTCTGTCTATCTATCTATCGATCTATCTATCTGTCTATCTATCTATCTATCTAATCTTCTTTGTTCGTTTGCTTATTTGTTTGTTTGTTTGTTTGTTTCTTTCTTTCTTTCTTTCTTTCTGAGTTGTAAATGAAATACAAAATTGTTTTGTTCTTATTCATAATCAGCGAAATACAGACTGAATATATTTAATGAAAGATGTACAAAACATTGATGAGTAAGACTTAATCCATTTGGGTTGCTTGTTACACTAACATAGCATATAAACTATTAATATACATTTACTCTCGATGTTGAGCATTGCAACCACCGACTGAATTCACAACACAAAAACAGATAAGTAAGTTTACATTGTCAGACACACAAAATTGTTAAATAAGTTACATTGCAACACACAAAACAAATAAGTTACAATGCAATACGCAAAAGAGATAAGTAAGTTACATTGCAACAAACACAACAGATACGTAAGTTACATTGCAACACACAAAAATGATATGTGAGTTGCATTGCAGCACACAAAACAGATAAATAAGTTTACATTGCGGTACACAAAACAGAAAAGTGAGTTTGCATTGCGGTACACAAAACAGAAAAAAATAAGTTTGCATTGCGGTACACACAACGGATATGTATGGTTTAATTTAATAGCTCCAACATTATAGCAGTCTGCATTTATTATTTCCAAATATTATTATATTCTTATTTTATATTTACTCTTACCGTGGAGGACTAACAGCAAGAGTGTTTTCGGTTATCCTTGGACCCAGAAAACATTGTCCAATCTTCAAAAATGAGCGCTGCCTGTCATATTTTATATTAGCGCTACTGACATATCAGTGACATCAAGCATGTCTTCGTTCTCCTGTCAAAGCCATGACAATTAAAGGCAGTATAATTTTCATGGTTGTTAAACGTCCGTCAGGTTGAAATGGAGATCTTCGGACTGAGACTTACATCGCGTCTCGCACAATTAAGAGCGTGCGCCACGCGAGATCAATATTGTCTTGGATAGCACTTGTTTGCTCAACCGAGTGACGCGTCGTGCCAAAGCGTCACAAGTTGGATTCTCTTTGCATACGACGCCATGTTCTTAAAGGCGACGGCGGAAGCGTCTTGTGAATATGACCGTCTACAGTTAGAGGGTTTTTTTTTTGAGTCTTCTGAGGAGAACTTCCCTTTCTTCTAATCACTCACCAGTCCACTCTTTACCCGGAGCGCTTTTAAGCGTGAAGAACAGCTGATTATAATTTAAATTAAAGTGATGTCATTAAAACAGTTACGCTGGTTATCGATTGCGTTCACACGTGCTGGTCGAGTCTGAATTCTCTCATTACTCTCGGTGTTTCTCGACAGAATTCCTGCATTCCGACCCGTTCTTTAAACTCGAAGCTTAATGGATTCCTAGTTGAACAGAATGCTAAGAGGGACATTATTACAACTGACAAGTCTTATTGCAGCCTTACCAATAGCAAATTTACAAGTCCATAGCCTGCCGAATGTAATAGTGACACGTCCATCAGACTCGAAGGATCGAGCGATTTTCAAACATTAGAAGCATCCGGCCACATCGGCATGAAGGGTCTACATTTAATTATGTTGGCTGTTTGGATTGTCAATAGAACTCTGTCAGCCGTCTTTACTACTTCATTCACACACCAGCCTGGCTTCCTTACGTCGCTTGATATTGCAGTAAAAAAAAACAATCTTGATATTGAAAAAAAAATGTTGGTCATCCTAAGATGGAATTATTTTGTTTGGCTTCTCTGCATGCGGTCCTCGCTCTTAGGACGCTACTGTTCATTTCCGATCAAGCCATAAACAAGGCGTCCAGCTAATATCACGCTGACAGAAACAGTGTGTTGGTTAAAGTTATCCCCCTTCTGCATTTCTCTCTTCTGCTCTCTCGCTCCTCTACACTTATATTCACCCTCTTCTCTCTGTCTGTCTGTCTGTCTATCTACGTCTATCTATCTATCTATCTATCTATTTATCTATCTATCTAACTATCTATCTATCTATCTAACTAACTATCTATCTATCTATCTATCTATCTATCTATCTATCTATCTATCTGAACAAATTTTCCTATCCCTATTTCTAAACTTAATTGTTATATAAATTGTTAAATTGTCGAAATGACACGACCCTGGGAACACCTTATGATGGTATATTTGTCAGAGTTGGAGTAAACACTCAAGTTGAGAATATTTCTAGAAATTGCTGACCAGTTCCAACTAGATTTGTAGCTTTTATTATCCAATGGTTAAGATTTATGAGAACGAGACCAGCCAATGGGCTGAGATTAAAACGTTTACCTACTGCAGAAAATGTTATTGTCTAATCACTTGAATTTGGTGTGGCAAGAAGTCCGGTCTTCAAGGGTGACCATTAGCTTAATGATGTGACTGACTGAGTGAGAGAGAATGGACTTTGAAGCATTTCATGCATTTTTTTTTTGCAACTGATATGTTATGCTTGCATTTTATGTAGAGATGTTCTATGTAAGTAGATTATTGTTTCTACAAATTGTGAACTATGATGCTTGTATGATGCTAACACTTCACGTTGTTTCTAGTGAAACAGCTCATAAAACGGATATGCTGTATTTATTTTGCTGTATGCATATATCAGGCTAATAAATGCTTTTGCAGTAAACTGAATGTAGAGATTTGAATGTAAAAAAGAATGGAGTTAAAAGGGATAAACTAGAGGCTTAACATTTACTCACTGGTTGTATTTTTCAGGGAGAAAGGAGACTTTCCTCATGATATTTGATTCTTCTGGTTTACTGATTATAAACCGTTATGACTGTGATAGATGCGGGAAGTTTCTAGTGCAGTGTAAGTGTAAGCATACACTATTCTCCATTGAGAAAAAAAAGAGGGTGGATGGGGCTCACTAAATATAGATTAAAGATGGAATTGTCTTCTCCTTTATAAGAAGTTTTCCGCCTACTGAAATGTTGTATAACGGCTAAATGTTTGTCTTTAATTTTGTGAAGAGAGAAAACTTTCACAGCGTCTGCATATTCGCCAAATGAGAGAGACGTGTCTGCTTGAGAATTATTAATAACATAAATTATGATTCTCATTACTTGTAAATAGTTAAGATGATTAATTAATTATTATTAATAATAATAACCATTAACTATATGGCACTGACATCTATCTATCTATCTATCTATCTATCTATCTATCTATCTATCTATCTATCTATCTATCTATCTATCTATCTATCTATCTATCTTTCTATCTATCTATCTATTCTATCTATCTATCTATCTATCTATCTATCTCTCTGTCTCTTTCCATTCATCCATCCATCTATTTCTCTTCACTCACCCTCTCATTAATCCAAATACCACAAATTGTATGTCATTAAATCTACACATTACTATAAACAATTTTTAGTGAGCTTCTGAATCCTGCCAGGGTCTAGAATAGCACTTGTGAAAATCTTAACAAAGATTTTCTTTCACTGTGGATGATGATGGCAAGACTGATTTCTCTGTACCTTTCCACGCATCTGATCATGGCATTAATACATCATTTCCATGACATGCTTCATGTTTGCAGCATAGCCCCATCACGTCGCATGTCACGCGTGATTGATGGAATACAAATATTATCTGTCACTGGCAAGAACTGTAACCCAGCTCTCTTTTAAACTTTGGTGCTACCTAAAATTCCCTTCATGGACCAATTCTGTCCATCGTCTATAAACATCGGATCTAATTATCTAATTTTACGAGGGTAGTATATTAATATACATCCGTACATATAAATCTGGACACTGAAATGTACTTATACTTAGAGTGTATTTCAGTGTCCAAACTTATACGTAGAGTGAATTTCAGTGTCCAAACTTATACGTAGAGTGGATTTCAGTGTCCAAATTTATATGTAGAGTGTATTTCAATGTCCAAACTTATATGTAGAGTGTATTTCAATGTCCAAACTTATACGAATGAGTGCATTTCAGTGTCCAAACGTATATGCAAATTGGTATTTCAGTGTCCAAAATCACTCATACATATAAGTCAGGACCTCTGAAGGAAATGGATGGAACCAGTGCACACATGAAAAGTCCTCCTGCTGTTGTCTTGACTTGCACCTTGCAAGCTCTAAAATAAAAGCTATTAAAAATGAAACACTATTGATTGATTCAAAACGAATACTAACTAATAAAACTGAAATCATACACCTACTGCATCCTAAACAACTATTAAAACTTAAATCACACACCTACTGCATCCTAAACAACTATTAAAACTGAAATCACACACCTACTGCATCCTAAACAACTATTAAAACTGAAATCACACACCTATACGATTGAGTTCAAAGGAATACAAGTAGTACTTTCTCACTCAGAATCTCTCCAACATGCAATTAATGCTTCTGACTTTCCCATAATGATTAGAGTATTTAGAAATCAGCTTATTGTACTTCATGACCCAATTACATTATTCATGAATATATGCAAGTCAGTTACAACTGAAATGAATCCACACCCTTTTAATCTTTCCCGTGTTCCGTTTGTGTTAACAAGATTTTATTTCTGCAAATCTATATTCTTTCTGGCTCATCACATTGATTGCTATAGATTTATTCTGTCTGGCTCATCACATTGCCCGCTGATGAATTTTCAGAAAGTTCTAACTACGCCACTCTGATCACACTCGCAACCCCTAAAATCCCAACACATTGATTCATTTCTCCACTCTCCGCACTGGCTGCACGCTGTTCACAGAAAAACTATGCATTAAGTCCCCTGACTGTTTCGTTTTACTGACCGATTACGATTCTAGTGCCCAGAACGCCTATATATATAATCTATCTCAGAATTGGTGTTCTTCAGTTAACACTCGTATAATTTGTTAACACACAGTGAATGCCAACGACGCATCTTTAACATTCTTTTTCGTACCAGGGCTTTGCCATCTCAACTAACGTACCTTTTGAACTCAGACACACAGCTTAACAGCGTCAGAAAAACTTAAATATGTCACGTTGACAGGAAATGGTATTTATTTACAAGTCAAAGACAAAGTGTCATGTTGACAGGGAATGATATTTATTCACAAGTCAAAGACAAAGTGTCACGTTGACAGGAAATAGTATTTATTCACAAGTCAAAGTGTCACATTGACAGGGAATGATATTTATTCACAAGTCAAAGACAAAGTGTCACGTTGATAGGGCATGGCAGCACACTCACACGTCAAAGATAAGTACAGAAAGGCAAACCAAAACCAATAATTCCCTCTCGCAAAATTATCATTTATTTGTTTCATAGAGGTTTATGTAATCATTCAAAAATATTATTTTTCAGCATCAAGCAACAAATTAAAGAATATAATAACTTTCATGCTAAATTGAGCAATTGATAATTAATCATCATCGTAACAATCACTCTCACGAATTATTCCCCTTTATAAAAGAAAAAAACAAACAAACCCAAGCACCATTTCCTGTCCTTGAGTGTTTGACCCGACGTCATAGATTTATTACGTCATAATTGACACTCAGGTCAGTCAAGCAAGAAATAGGATCACGCATGAATGGAAGGCAACGGGCAGATTAAATATTCTATTAATATTATTGTATTAAATACGTTATGGATGCGATCACAACTCATCTTTCAAGAGTCCTTAGGACTTTAGAAATCTGACGACAATTTTTATGTTTTCAGTTACACTGGCTTGAATTATTCCGACATTGACCCTGCACGTTCACCTACGTCTGTTTGCCTGTGTAATGATGAAATAATTTATAACGAGTCTAAACGTCCAGTTTAAGAACTGTTATTTTATTAGAGATCATTTCCAACAGAAATATTCTGTGAAAAAGCGTGGGGTGTTTACGGGTGGGTAATAGCTTTTAATAATACTGAGATGTACAAATTAGATAAGAGTTTAATCAACAGAAGTACCCCGTCAGCAAACTATGGGGAATTCGTGGACAGATGACGCCATTTTGGCTTTGAACTGAACGAATGAGGTTCTTCAAAAGGAAATAATGGATCAAAGAAAACACAGTCATGGGTGGATGACATTTCTTATCACGGAATTGCATGCAGCTAATCATTACGTTAGATAAGTTTGATAGATTGAAAGGGATTTGCTAAGGGGATACAGTCGTTTGATCCTGAAATGCGGGGGTTAAGTAGCAAGTTTTTGAGGTCAAAATATCTCATCCCGTCACGCCAATCAAAACGGCGAGTTAATTGGTGACATCAATAGCACGACTGGATTAATTGTCAGGTTAGAAGGAATCACAGGGAAACAGGATGGCAAAAATAATACTAAATGGATTTAATGGGTAGATAGACGGTTGGTGGTGGGGGCGAAGGGTTTCTTAAATGAGAGAGAATATAGGAATAGGCCACCCATTTATGATTGGATGTATTTATTATTTAATCTATTCCCGTATCTCGCTGTTACCCACTCATTACTTGATCTCTCTCTCTCTCTCCCTCTCTCTCTTTCTCTCTCTCTCTCTGTAAATATTACTGGATGTGCCTTTACCATACTGTGACACATCCATTGCTCGGTACATTTATTATTTAATGAATCCCTTCATCATACTGCGACCTGTTCAATGTAAGCCTGCATCAAATAGTTTTCTACCCACGATCAGGTATATTTATTACTTCATGTACATACCTGAATCAGATTTAGGCATGGAACCGCCTGTACCCATTCATTTGCCTTATAGCTTACCCATCTACGATTGAATATATTTAATTTTTAATTTATGTCTTTATCGTAATGGTTACCCAACTGCGATTAATTTTAATATTTATCCATCCATGAATGGATATTTTAAATATTTTCTTTTAATAATTATATTTCCTTAATTTTTATTTATGCTATTGTCATATAATTGCCCACGGACTGTTACCTAACCATGACTGGATCTATATTTTATTATTATTCAGATATTTAATGTAGGAAATTGTTTATACATATTTATTACATCATCATACTATTATCCAGCTGTTTCATTCCAAGACAAAGGCTACACGTAATTTTTATATCATAATACACTTAACAACATATATCAACCTAATTTAATCTAGGACAAAGCTACATACATTCATTATGTCATCATACACTTAACAACCCACATCAACGTATTCCATTGTAGGATAAAGCTGCATATATTTATTACGTCATATTACACTTATCAAGTATGTCAACCCAAATAATTTTAGATCAATGGCCGGGTATATTTACGACATCATCACAGTTAACAACTTACGCACTCTGTTCAAAGTATGGGATTTCTTGTTACGTCATCAAACAAACCCTTATCTAATTTTGTCACATACCTGGGGCTTCTGTTTCACATCTTGAAATGAAACTGACCAATCAAAAAATTCTAAGACACCGTCTCAATGGACACACACACACACACACACACACACACACACACACACACACACACACACACACGCACGCACGCACAAACACACATACCCCCCTCCCCTATTTAAATATCTAGAGAACTCTCCTGGCATATCAGATCACTAATAACTGCCTGAGTAATGTTAGGACATTAGCTGTGGACATTTATTGTGAAGCAAGTCGACACTCTTAATTCCAAGAGAAAAAAAAATCAGCATGTACGACCATACACGTTAGTAGTAAGGCGCAAGAATCTCCTCCAAGAAGAAAGGGAGAGAACTCTCTACGACATATCTATACTACATAATAACGATGTCGAAGGAAAAGACAGATTTGAATCTCGACGGAATAAGCAAACCTTGAATTCGTGCTTAAAAATCATAGCAGTCGTTTTCGTCTCGTGCAGATTTCGTGTCATCTCGGCTTCTTTGTCTCACTCACATATTGTTTCTCGTATCCATCCATTTAAGTGTCTTTCTCACTTCGTGTCTTTCTGTCTCATTTTTCTCTTCTCTTCCTGCTTTCCTGTATTTCTGTCTTTTAAGTGTATATTTTCTCTGTACTTTAGTAGTGTGTTACATCCCCCCCCCCCATCACACACAATATACACATATGCAAAAACACATACACACAATATACATACATGCAAACCCACATACGTACACAAAATACACACATGCATAAAACGTACATACACACATTATACACACATGCAAACATGCATACATACACAAAAGCAAACACACATACATATACAATATACGCCTACGAACACACGCACAAGCACACACATGCAAACACTGTCGCCATATATACCAAGTCATAAGCTTGCCCCCCCCCCTCTCTCGTATACACACCCACAAGTTGACTTGTGTACAAGTCCAGCGTCAGTCAACTCGAATAAGTTAAAGGCAATCGGTCACTTTTACCTTTGTCTTTGTTACGATGAAGTTCTACACTGCACATTATAATTACACACTCAAGATTCATTTACATAACACTAAATCTCTTATATTAATGATATCGTCATTTTAAAATATTCCTCCAGCGCCTTAACAATAGACGGTTATTTTTCTTTGAAATGGTAGGGGCATTCCATCGGAAGCAATATAACAAAGTCACTGAAGCATCACTTCATGAAATAAACGTTCACAGGAAATTATTCCCAAGAAAAATGCTGCACAGCTCGATCACCTCTGCCTCTGTCAAAGTCACTGATACTATTCTGAAGCTTTTCTTCCAGCCCTGGAATAATTCGTACCATGTCTTGGACGCGCGCATTGTGACGTAGGTACAACGTCACACACATCACTGCCGCCATTTCTGACGAGACAAACGCCCCCGCGGCGACGAAAAAGGACCATCCATAGTAGTATGTGAAGCCACGTGACCCCCCTTTGATTTGGGATCGGTAGCCCACTTCGTCGTTAATGGCCGAAATGTACAAAATGATGCCGACAGCCAAACACAAGCCTGAAACAGAAAGGGAAAGATATGTCTTTTAGATACACTCTGCCAGAGTGCTTTCCCCTTTTAGGGTCGAGACTCTTCAGGGTAAAACTTTAACCTCCTGCTTTGGAAATCTTCCACTGCATGATGTTTAGACAAAATGCATTTAGATCTGAAACATTAGGCCTCTGTATCACCTAATGTTGACACTAAGTCATAGGCAATAAAATCAGTAAGGACTGATTTTTTTTTTTTTTAGTTTATTAAAAGGGTGAAAGAGGGGTGGGGACTAAAGTGGGAATGTTAAATACAGAAAAATATTGCGATAGAAAGACCAATTCATAAAATATTGATAAAAGACTGTAAAAAACAAGGCATATACAAAGACATTTACATAACACTTATAATCTGATATATATGCTAAATACATTCTGAAAAATCCATTTCAAGTTATAATGTGAAAGTGGGCATACACATAGACATTCATAACTACATACATTTGAACGGTTGTGTGATTGTGCTTATGCGTGAATGTTTGTGCGGGTTGCATTTGTGTGATTGTACTTTGTGTGTATTTGTGCGATTGCGTTTGAGTGTGTGTTTTTGTGATTGTGTCTTTGTGATTGTGTTTGTGTGTGTTTTTGTGATTGTGTTTGTGCACGATTGTGTGTACTTATGACTTTGTGTCAGTGTTTAGTGATTGTGTTCATTAGTGATCATTAGTGTGCCAGCGTTTTTATGATTGTGTTCGTGTGTGTTTGTGCGATTGTGTTTGCATGTGTATTTTTCTGATTGAATTTCTGCGATTGTGTATG
This sequence comes from Sinotaia quadrata, assembly GCA_028829895.1. Lineage (NCBI taxonomy): Eukaryota > Metazoa > Mollusca > Gastropoda > Architaenioglossa > Viviparidae > Sinotaia > Sinotaia quadrata. The sequence goes on from CM054182.1 coordinate 73,419,702, forward strand.
CGTGTTTTCGTGATTGTGTTTGTGAATGAGTGTTTGTATGATTGTCTTTGTAAGTGTTTGTGTGAATGTGTAAATGAGTGAGTGTTTGTGTGATTAATTACTGAGTGAGTGTTTGTGTGATTGTGTTTGTTAGGGTGTGTTTGTGTGACTGTTTGTGAGAGTGTGTTTGTGAGTGCTTGTATATGAATGTTTTTGTGAACACTCGGTGTGCATTTGTGTCAGGGTTGATTTTACACTTTCCGCAGCCATTGCGTTTATTTTTCCCTTAAAATTAAATCTATCCTAAGCGTTACTAGTAATTGTGCTCATCTTTCAACTGTTAATACTGTTCCCGTATGTCAGGTCGGGATTAGGAGATCATTATCCATTTATTAATTACTAATTCATTACTCAAATACAAAGTAATACCTGTCAAATAAATAAGTCTGGCGAGGTGTGTGGTTAGTGTTTTTAATTTCATTTCATTCCATCCATTTCTAACCCCTCACATCACAACTGGTTTGCTACATAATTACACCATAGCCAAACTGTCAATGTATTTGTCTACGTGTACAGTGCTCAAACTAGGTTTCCGAGAATGTGAAAGAGAAAAGAAAGAGAGTTTTAAAAAATATTTTAATAAGATAGCCTAAGTGTAAAACAAAACACGATTTAGCCAAAGAACATTTTTCGAAACAAGACAGAAAAAGTACAACTTAAAGAAAGTTCTCTTGACGCATACGATCAATTATTAAAATTCTAGGCATTCATTTCAAGATGCCTAAAATTAAATACTGACACTCTACCTGCCTGTCAAAATTCGACACAAATTCAGCAAGATTAAAACATTAAAAGCTATTCTTAAATATTTTTTAGTCTGCACTGCACTTTAAGTAAAAAGTCTCAGAGATTTGACTTAGAGTGCTATAGACTGGGCTAGCATAATGATTGTACACATTTATTTTCTACAAATATTTCTTCTTTCGATTTTCGCAAGCCGAGAGCTAGCCATTTTATTTGTTTTTACGATCTATACCTGATTGTCTTCCCTTTGGGTACGTTTATTCCTGCGTTTCATATGTGGTAATTCTGTTTTAAAAAATACATTTTATTTCACATCATTGCAACTGGTAGTGCCCGCCACCACACACATACACTCACTCGTCACATAAATATATAATCACTCGTCAAATAAATATAGACAAACGAGTTAATAAATTCCTAATGCACTGTCCCCAACAAATTTAGTATTGGCGATACTGCTTTCCAGGATTAAAAAAAATATTTTACAGGTAATCAAATTTTGCACATACATTGTGTCCGTAAAATCCATTACGTCACACAATACAGGTGACTGAATAGACACGAGTTATATTTTAGATAAATGAAAAAATTTGAAATTCAATGTATGAGCTAATTTTCTCAATGTCGTCTTTGTCTCATGTTCGTTACTTTCCAGTTTCCTAAAGAAACGTGTATCAAGTGATTGCTAAAATGCTAAATAGACAATGCAGAATTTTTAAAGGGAGACAACTCATTTATTGATTGAAAATCCATTTGAAATAAAAAGAGTACATTTTAAAAATTAATATTAAATGCAAAATTTAAACGATTTTTGTGATGGAAGTTAATAAATAAGTACAGTAGCACAGTAAATCGATTATATGTAATTTTAATCAGTAGAACACACATCACAATTCACACACGCAAGCAAGCACGCACATGTGCACTCTTTCAAATCAAGGGATATAACTTAGTCCCGCACTCGCATGAGTTATGGAAGAGCAGCACGCTATTTTTTTTTTTTTTTTTTTTTTTTTTTTTTTTGCAGCGTTTTCAAATCAAAGGAGGTAATTCGTGTTTGTTCACAGTCTGGCCGACTAGCCTCAATTCAAGGGAAGCAATCGGTCTTTACATGTGTGTCTAACACCTTCTAGCACAATGTTTGCTCTGGGTATTCATCTGATTTTAGTGGTTTATTTGAACACAACTTTCTAAATGCCCACTTCTCCAGTTTTATACAACACAGACAGATGAAATCTAGCATACGACAGATACGAAGAACTTTTATTTACCATATCTATTCTCACTTTCTTTGAGTCAGCGTGTTTTTTTCATGCTGTTTGTTATCTGCATCGCTTTTTCGTGTTCATATGCCAGTTTTTTTCTTAATATATCTTCATTCAATTTAATTATCTCCCCTTTTTTCCCCTTGACATTTATTAATGTCTGTCTTCTCTCACGCTGTCTTCCCCTTGTTGTTTCTGACGTATAGTGTGTTTGAAATTTCTCTCTGTGTAAAACTGTTTTTTACGTATAGTGTGTTTGAGATTTCTCTCTGTGTAAAACTGTTCTTTTACGTATAGTGTGTTTGAGATTTCTCTCTGTGTAAAACTGTTTTGTACGTATAGTGTTTTTGAGATTTCTCTCTGTGTAAAGCTTTCTTTGACGTATAATAGTTTGAGATTTCTCTCTATGTAAAGCTGTTGTTTTACGTATAGTGTGTTTGAGATTTCTTTCTGTGTAGAGCTGTTTTTTTACGTATAGTGTATATGAGATTTCTCTCTAATACCCTTTGGAAGAGTTATCTCCCCCTCTGTTTCAAACTTGATAAGCACATTTCATATCTATTTGTAGTTGTACATATGCTTCTATATGACTGTTCACTAATTTTGATCTTGCTTCTAGATTTCAAGAAAATGTGCTAATATTTGGTAAATCTAATTAGGTTAATTTATATATATATATAATTGTATAGATTTTATTCAATATACCTCAGTAGGTATTCTCAACAAGTTATCAATTTTTCAGTAAACATACACACCAAAGAAAAATACATGCACACACACACGCACACAAACGTATACACACACACACACACACACACATGTGCCCTTCCCACTCTTACTCATGCACACCTATCCCCCTCATACACACAATTAATGCTAGTGTTTATATTTTAAAATATGTTCTTTGTCTCTTCTGTATCTTTAAGCCCAGCTGTAAAACAGTACGTTTCATCTGTTAACTTCCTGCTTACGGAAACATCTTTCCCTCTGCCCCCTAAAACCATTTCTCCACTCCTCTAGCTTTTGTCATTATCTTACACCCTTCTTTCGCTTTCTAACCCTTTTCCAGTCCTGATTTTACAATCCTTGCCGTTTGAAATGAGGTTTTCTTCCAGCCTTAGAGTCGCAGCGACAGTCCATTTCGGACCGTCAAATAAAATTCTCCAATACTGGCCCAAGGCACAAAGGGAGGTAAATCGGGGCTCAGGAACATCCTTCAAGCTGATCAGTTTTGCTGTTGAAAACGATGACCAAGATCCAGACAGTTGATCTGTCCGGGTAGCATAAATGCTTTGACACACGTAAGCCGGTGCCCGTTTTTTTTTCTTTTCCTACCGTGATTACCACCATAAGTCTATTGATTTAATAGACTCGCAACTTGTACAGTCTGGCGTTGCTTTCAGCCTTTCAGGTACTTCAGGCAGTGTTTGCACGAGATAGTGGTTTGATGTTGAAAGAGTGGAGATACACTTGTATTTAATTTAATACGATTTTATTTGCTAAAATTCTCTGATTGTACCTTTAACACCCATTGCAAATCAATTGGTTTCTATAATTTAAAACTGAGCAGTGTTGTTTGCTGAAAACAATATAGATGTTCTCTTATGGTGCTTATACATGAAGCATGATTTTTGATCAGTTCCTCCCTCCCTCCCTCCTTCCATCTATCTATCTATCTATCTATCTATCTATCTATCTATCTATCTATCTATCAATCTATCTATCTATCTATCTATCTATCTATCTATCGTTATGCATATGATTTCTTGATAGATCACTTTGTTTACGATTAATCATAACCTCTTCAACAGTTAAACCCTGCATGTCGCAGACTAATGTATTATATATTGTGATAGTAAATATATATACAGTAGTTATTTGGTAGATAACACAGGCAACACACACACACACACACACACACACACACACACACACACACACACACACACACACACAAGAAACAGTAGTAGTTATATAGTAGAATAGACGACACAGACAGTACACTCCTACAGATACAAGAAATAACAGCGGAAGCAAGCTCCAATTTGCCCTCTCCAGACTGTCACTCACAAAACAAGGCAACACTCACAAGTCCCATGGGACAAAGGGAGCTAACTACGTGGTCCTCCCGAGTCTTGTACCTGAAAGAACGTACACAACTGCAGCGACGACAGACTTTCCGTTGCGCCTGAGGATGCCGATACCGCTCATGACCATGCCGGCTAAAGTCAGCATAAGAGCCGCAACCAGAAGAGGCGAAGAGCCCCGAATTGCCCCTAGAGATACAGAAAGAAAACATAGATAACTGCATCGCACAATACGAGTGTGTGTGTGTGTGTGTGTGTGTGGGATGGGGGTTTGGGTGTGTCTGCACAGTGTCAAATTACGTCTCGATGCATACAGGATCTATGAAAGACAGGAACAGGTTACGGTTCGTGAATTGTCTTCTTGAGAATAACAACTGAGTGCTTGAGTATAAGTTGGCAATCATTACTTTGACAGCGGGTGGTTGATGTCTCTCTCCCAAGCAGCATAAAGTGCAGCCACATGGCTTCAATAATTGAACAGATCAAGTATTTTATTAACCGATTTGTTTTAATTTTCGGCTAAATATTACCCACATAATGCTTCATGTTTTGACATAATAAGTTTTATTATCATATTGTAAGCAGTTTTCTTGGCAGATGTGAATATGTGTTTCCATACGTAACGGAAGAAAAAATATTCTTCTTCAGTAATATATAAAGTTATAACGCTACCCACTATTGCCAATGTAGAAATGGATGATGCAACGAGTGGCACACTGAAGCAAATATAACTCTATGATGTCCATACATATAAGCAAGAACAGTAATACAGATTCATGGATTCTTTGTACAAGAAAATGTATTTGTGCTTTGAATCAAGAAATAAAGACACTAAACACAGCCTGAAGCATACACATTGACGCCCGCGCGCGCACGCACACAATCACAAACACACACACACACGCACACATACACATCAGAGTGTGATTTCAGATGCATATTTGACGGACAAAAAGCGCGATATATGTAAATTATGCTTACACAAATATCACTACAATCTACACCGTGTACTAAAATTTTCTACCCCCCACCCACCCAGTTACCCCAAGTAGATAGTTAAAAATAAATAGATACAAAAGATATTTAAAAAACACATACTAAGAGTCCTAAGCCGAACAACAGTGTGTGCTCAGTAAAAGTACTTAATTAAAAATAAGTATTGCATCGATTTTGTTCTGAAAGGAAAGTGCCTGTTAGTGGTGCGACTGAAAAGTGGTGCAGGGGGTGACCAATGTCTGACCTACTATTGTCATACTCGTCGGGGCTCCTTCCAGTCGCGCGTTACCCTTCAGCGTGTAGTCGATGGGCAGGCACTGGTCTGGAAATGTTCCTGTCCAAAAATTAAGTGAAGGAATTAAAGAAGATGTCAAAAGGTCAAGCAGTAGTCACCGTTACTATGTTACTTAATTAATTTATTATTTCTAAGCAAAATTTTTTTTAAATATATACTAAAAATAAATACAACCGTGTCAGAACCATAGATCGAACATCTAACTTTATTTTACGTCATATTGAAATGCATAGTTACGTCATTGGTCGCTCTCGCGACAAGATTAAACTCTCTGCATTTACATTTACTTGCTTATGTACTAATACTCTACAGAGGATAAAATGATTTGGTAGAAGAAACAAATAAATAAATAATACTGCTGTATAGGGATATTTGCAACTAGCCTCGCATTGTATAATTAAGTATATCGATAAGCTAATATAAAAAAAAGCGAGGAAAAAGAGAGAGACGGATAGATGGACAGACAAAAGGGATGAAAGAGTAAGCGATAGAGAGACGGAGTTAGAGAAAGACAGACAGGTAAATTGTACCATTGCATGGGGAGAGAGGGGGGATATTGGGAAAGAAAGTGGAGTGAGGGAGCCTTAGCGAGGGGAAATAGAAAGGATGATATTGAAGTATACAGCGCAAAAACATAAATAACACAACGATAAACAAAACAGAGACAGAGATATACAAAATGGAAGAGCTAATCACAGACACATATTAAAAACAGAATCAGAGCGAGAGTGGACAGTCAGATATAAAAGCATAAATTGGGATTTCTATCTTATAGAATTAAATCAAATTAATTTTTATTTTATATTAAAGTTTTGGTATGAAATGAGATTTGTGACTTCTATAATTAAATAAAATGGAATGCATTCTATATGAAATAAAGCAAATGGAAGTAAAAATGTGTGAAAGGATCATCAGAGCAATGAGTGAATTCATTGAATATATCTTCCTCTTGGACATGCAAATGAACAAACTGTCAAAAAGTATAGAACAGAATTCTTAGAGCTAAATGTCGAAAAGTACTAACTAGAATTCCTGGAACTAACCGTCGAGAAGTGCTGAACAAAATTCTTAGATCAAAATATCGAAAGTGTTAACCAGAATCCCTGGAGCTAACCTTCGAAAGGTAGTGAAAGTAAACCCCGGAACGAACAGTAAAGCAATTAGGCCAGAGAGAAAAAAAAAACTGGAAGCTACCGACCTGACGTACGAGAAAGTGTTAAAGCAAGGCAAATGAAAGTAGCAATGCAGCTAATCCTAAGAACCCGAACTGTTTAGAGCTAAGTGAACTATTATCTGATGTTTTCATTTCGCTTTTGTTTATTTGTTTAAATTAACAGACAGAACATTATTATGTGAAATGGTGTAAAACCTCTATAAAGTAACAAAGTAAGATAGTAAATTATCTAATAAACTTATGAAAACCCCTATAAAGTAACAAACGTAGTATATTATCTAGGGAACTGGTGAAAAACCTCCATAAAGAAATAAACTATGACAAAATAATCCAGTGAAATGGTGCAAATTGTCTTTAAAGTAATAAAATAAGACAGTAACTTATCTAGAGAACTGGTGATAAACCTCTATAAGCTAACAAACTAAAACAATAAATTATCTAGTGAACTGGTGATAAACCTCTATAAACTAACAAACTAAAACAATAAATTATCTAGTGAACTGGTGATAAACCTCTATAAACTAACAAACTAAGACAATAAATTATCTAGAGAACTGGTGATAAACCTCTATAAACTAACAAACTAAGACAGTAAATTATCTAGAGAACTGGTGATAAACCTCTATAAACTAACAAACTTCTTATCTAGAGAAGTGGTGATAAACCTGTATAAGGAAATAAACCATGACAGTGCAGAAAGTAGTAAATACCCATTAACAATCGATATGTTCATTGGTTAATGTCGTTTGCAAAAAAGTGGCTTGCTGGCTGAACCATTACTTTAGAGTAAGAAAGATCTCTTCCAGTATGCATTCATTAACTTGTAAAATTATAAATAGTATTTTATTTTAGGTACAATAATATATTTTCAAGCAAGATTTTAATTACTTAGACAGCTAGTAGCAATAATTTTATACCAGATTATATTGTTAATTACTGATCGTTTATTTAAATTTTTTATAATCATAATTGCATTATATACATGACAAGCGCTGTTGTTTCTTTTCATTAGTTTTTGATGACTACTTCACAGAGATGACGTCAGCTTATGAGGTAAGTATAACGGAATATATTAATTGCATCAATCGCACCCACCCAACTTGCATAGCATAATTCTCTAGGTATTTCCCTCTCCACAAAAGAAATATAAGGAGATACAGAGAGAGAGAGAGAGAGAGAGAGAGAGAGAGAGAGAGAGAGAGAGAGAGAGAGAATATATAGAAAGAGAATGACGTACAAAGAAGATAATACAGCATGGAAGAAGACAGAGATAAAGAGATAGTGTGTGTGTGTGTGTGTGTGTGTGTGTGTGTGTGTGTGTGTGTGTGTGTGTGTGTGTGTGTGCGTTCGTACATATGTGTGTGTGTGCGTGCGTGTGTGTGCGTGTGCGTGCATGAGTTCGTGTGTGTGTGTGTGTGTGTGTGTGTGTGTGCGCGCTATCGTGTGTGCGCTATCGTGTGTGCGCTATCGTGTTTTCGGTCGGTTTGGATCCAATTTAATTTCGAGTGCCTGATTATCTGATTTGCATGGAACTTACAGAGAGTGTCGTAAAGGATCGGCTTCGGAATGTATTTTCCAATTCCTGATCTGTTTCATTTCCCCGAGAGATAAAGTCTGTCCAAGGTTTATCAGGTACTTCAAATCTTAAACTGCTCACCCTTCGGGCACAGTACTGCATTCAAATACCAGCTAGAGCTAGCTTTTCGCGAGATAATTTTAAAAACTTGCCAAAAGACGCGAAAGATTGTTAAGGGCCTCTAATGTTAAATATGTTATTTGTTATGGGGGTGGCGTTGTTTTAGTTTATTATATTTTTCCTGCCAGTTAGAACTGAATCCGGGTAGCGTGACGTGTCCCCTTCTGTGGAATTTCTACGAGTTACTCCTGGAAGTCAAGTCCTAATCTTGAAAAAAGAAGAATTACGATTAAGCGATTAACAACGGTAAACAGAAAGAGTAAAAAAAAAAGAAGGTTGTTGATACTTTCAGAAATAAAGTGCTGTGAATTAACGGAGCAACAGAAGAGTACGCCCACGACCAAAACAAAATTGGGGTGTGAAAACAAAAATTGGAGTGTGAAAACACTCGAAGTGGCAGAGACACTGATAAAATTAGGTCAGATATCGAAAGTGAAATAAAGTTTGTAATTTGGACAAATACCAAAATTAAGGAATGAAAGACAAGAACAACAAAGTTAAACAACAGTTACCATCCCCACCACCCACAACCCCCAAAACATCAAAAGTCACTCATAATTCGAACAATGAACATAACAAGAGACATTCACAGAATGTTGACCAAGACTAATAATATAGAACAAACATCAACCTTAGTCAAATACCACAAGAAGAATTAACATTAAGTATGACAAACCCCGATTGCAGGAGTTAAAAAATTGGATTTACGAAAAGATGAATTGACGTAGAAATTAAAGTACCCTCTTTCTCTCTCAAACTAAATTAAGATCGATGATTAAGAAACGAAAATGGCTACAAGTTAAAGTCGTAACTCCCATTGTTACCCAAATAGCCACTAAAAATGTGTTATGTGTTTGCAAAATCAATGAATAATGGAATTCACGTAACCCCCATCCCTCAAAAAGTCTTTCACCAATTAAATAAATATTAAATGGTATGTTAGATCTTGAAAATTTCTTCAAAATTTCAAAATTCAAAAGCTCTAAATTTTAATTTAAGACTTTTGGACTGTGCGGAGATTTATGAGCAAGTTAATGAAAGAGATTATTTTTATGGGTAAAGCAGTTTAAAACTATAAGGTTACCATTCTAAGTGTAACGGCTTAGTAAACATTCTGAACAATACTCCTACCAAGTCCTTGAAAAAACTTGAAAAGATTACTTGAGTAGGATATGTATTTACCAGCACATTTGTTTACATTGCGTGAAGTACCACAACATTTGACCTAATGTTTGCTCTCTTATATGGTAGGACAATTAGGGGACCCATGTCTTTATTGGACAGAGAGGTGATGAAAGGAATCTGTAAAAAAAAAAGTACATATCAACAAGCAAATGAACTTATGAACCATATTGATACTTCATGTCAAATAGCAGAACCAGAGACCATTTGCTTGGATCAGTGTGGCAAAATATTTTCCTAAGCTAGATTTGACAAAAGGTTTTGGCAAATTCCAGTCTGTGAGACAGGCAGGCCGAAATTCATTCAGTACACCTTATGGCCAATATCAATGGTGCGTAATGCCATTTGTCATCCTTATAGTGCCAGCTGTTTTCACTAAGATGATGAGATTGTTCACTGAACCATGACAGTGAGTGACCTGTTGCAAACTGCAGGATTATGAAACACATGCCATCTTTGGAAAGGTTATGTGCATTGATTTGAATTATTTCTCTGAAACTCTACTCTCATTTCCATGATGATATCCATGAATCAGATTATATATTATGTTAACTGACTGCAAATGTCTATGCTAGGATAAACTGAATGATTGTCCAGTGTTAAATGAGCATTGTTGTGAAGTGATGTAAATGTCAATGCTCTTTTGATTATATGCATATGTTGTATATTTGATTGTTGATTTAATAGATGTATTGTTAAATGTATCGACCTTCGTACATATTTTGACAACCTTATGTTGAAAAGACAATGGGTGGATGAGGGCTCACTAAATATAGGTTAAAAGACTTGTTTATCTTCTCCTTTACTAAAAGGATTTCCACCTTTTGAAAAGTTTTGTGATGGTAAATGTTTGTCTCTTTAATGCTGTGGAAGAGAGAAAACATTAACAGTGACTGCATATCCACCAAGTGATAGAGATGAGTGGTGTCTCCTGGAGAATTATTAATAACATACATTACGATTCCCATCACTTGCAATTAGCTATGGATGATTAACTAATAAAAATAATCATAACCAACAACTAGTGTGGCATAGGAATCATAGTATGATCACACAAGCCAAAGAACAGGAAGGGGGAAGTGACATGGAGGGTATGATCACGCAAGCCAGGAAGAAGGAAGGAGTCACATGGAGAGTGATCATGGGATGGAAAACAATATAGGAGGATGTAAATCGATCTAGAAGTGCAGATAGGTGCCATTTGGAGAAATAAAACAATCGAGCTTAAGTGCAGATAGGTGCTATTTGGAGAAATAAACCAATTGAGCTTGAAGTACAAATAGGTGCCATTCGGAGAAATAAAGAAATAAAACAATCGATCTTGAAGTGCAGATAGGTGCCATTTAGAGAAATAAAACAATGTAAAAATCTGTGGGAAACCCAAATAATAAACATTCAAATGATCTATTAATCTATTAATGTATACAAGAATTAAATATGAAAACCGTGCTTCTATAAATCAAATGTAGCACCACAGCTGAACTATGTAATTTGAAATAATACATTATTATAAGGTCACCTCAAGGTATTTCGCGACAGATTAGTGTGTTGGCTGCAAGTGTATTTTTCTATTTTGAGTAGATGCAATCTAAAACTTGAGGCTCAGATGAGACAGGTATGCAGGAAGTATCTGTGCATACAACTGAAGTATATGGGCTAGATATCGGAATATCGGTATGACTTTAGGATCTTATAATAAGTAAACAGAATTTACTTGCTTAGTGTTATTTCCCCTGGTAGTCCCTAAGACGATACTTATTGTTCTGTATGCACAGCAGATTTTATAACACATTATTGTCTTCCAATATATATATATAGTGGGAAGTTGAATTTCTATGTTTATTTTGTTCATTTAAAAGTGTTACTCTAACATTATTCTGGCAAATGTGTTTTTGTAAAGTCTTTGTTTACACAACGTCATTGCACAGAGGGGCGTGGTCTTACAAATGTTAAAGCTACGATGGCCTTACGTCACCTTTGCTAAGAAGAATTTTTAACTGTAATTTTGTAAAAGGCGGTTGCACTTGAGGTCGGGAAATGAAGATAACACCTTGATCGATAATTTTGTGACAAACTTTACAGACTTGATCGATAATTTTGTGACAAACTTTACAGACTTCTAGAAATTGCTCACACAGAAAGGAAACCATACATACGCAAACGAGAGATTGTTTTATTGTTAATGAACGATAACATCTAAAGTCGTTGGTGAAATGATCTTTTGATATTTGTCATGTGTACGAGTTAAAGACCGCGAATAAGTAACATATTAAAAGGGACAGAGCTTTCTCTCCTCCCTCCTTCTCTCCCTCCCTCCCTTTCTTTCTATTTAATGCTACAAAGATGAAAACTATCTTTTCACTTTATTATGAACACCGCTGATTAGTTTAGACATTCGACTGCGTAGCTGCTTACATTACCAACAGATGACAATACAAGTGAACATTCTGTTCACTAAAACATTCACGGTAGCACACACGCAAGCGGAGATAAATTAAATATTATTCCATGGACAATACGTCCATTAAATACGCTTGCTATCAAAACCCATTTATTATTTTTTCAAACTCCATTCCCTTAAAGCTTTACGTGACATAACATTTGAATAGACTCAGTAAATGGCATTGTTCCGTTTTTCGATTTGGAAATCATTTCCTGGAGAGGTAGTAGAGTTGAGGTCCTAATTCAAGGAACTGGTTAACACCTGCATCCAGTGGGATGAGAGAGAGAGAGAGAGAGAGAGAGAGAGAGAGAGAGAGAGAGAGAGAGAGAGAGAGAGAGAGACGGGGAAAGAGAGAGATGGAGTGGAAAACTGCGAAAAGTGAGGTGACTTTTCCATAAGGAAGTTGAAAATGATCATGTTCGCATTTTCACGATTCGAAGAGGTCAAGGAAAGGGAGAGAAGCATGCCAAATTACACGACCAAAGTCGCATAAAGCATATTGGAAGATATCATGATACGTTTCAAAATATTTCTATGCACCCTTAAGTAAGTGTTAGCATCATTAAGTAAGTGTTAGCATCATTAAATAAGTGTTAGCATCATTAAGTAAGTGTTATCATCATAATGCAAGTGTTAGCATCATTAAGTAAGTGTTAGCATCATTAAATAAGTGTTAGCATCATTAAGTAAGTGTTAGCATCATTAAGTATGTGTTAGCTACAGATGAAAGCATTAAGAATCTAAGCAAGTCTTAAATATGAGTCGTTGGAAGGACAGAAGCAGTGGATGAAACATGCACACATACAGAGAGATAGACAGATAGATGGATAGATAGATAAATAGATAGATAGATAGATAGATAGATGGATGGATGGATGCATGGATGGATAGATAGATAGATAGATAGATAGATAGATAGATAGATAGATAGATAGATAGATAGATAGATAGATAGATAGATAGATAGATAGATAGATAGATAGATAGATAGATAGATAGATAGATAGATAGATAAGATAGAAGGAAACACGCGCATTTATCACACCAACAAATATTTACGAGTGCAATGTCGGGAAACGACTGAACTAAGATCATTGATCACGACAAAATGAAACTTGGGGGAGACTTAGCGACGGATGTGGAACAGATTAGGCATTGATTATAACTATTTCTTGCAGGGATAACGGCCACTGAAATTCGCAGAGGACTGGCGATGGAAGGCCGACTTGAACAATCTCTTTACGGCAAAAGAAGAAAAAAACTACAACAAAGGAAGGCCCCTACAGCGCTGTGATTTTAATCTGAATTTTACCGGGCTCTCAAGAACATACGTTTCCACAAGTAAAGAGAGAATTCTTTGACAGTCTAAATTTTGAAGGAACAACTAAAGAGAGAATTCTTTAACAGTCTAAATTTTGAAGGAACAACTAAATAGAGAATTCTTTGACAGTCTAAAATTTGAAGAAACAACTAACGAGAGAATTCTTGAACAGTCTAAATTTTGAAGGATCTAATAAATCATTTTCTGTCAGTTTTAGAAATTAGTGACTGTACTGTGAAGACATAAATAGTCACTGTTTTAAAGGCAACAAAACAACTCCAACGAAACCACCACCGCCGACAACAACGACAGCAGTGTGGCCATGTGAACCGCAGTTCATGCAGTGGGGATACTTTAATCACCCCATTGCAGACATGATTCAATGCTGCTCGACCACCTTTACTGGTCGTCAACATTCGCCTTCGTGCATCCCAACAGACATAGGGGACAGCCATGACGACAGCGCCAATAGCAACATCGACCACACGACCAGTGAAGAGGACATGGGTTGAAAAGTATAGACTTCGCGTGCTGCTGGCCTAGGCTCTTTGAGAGCCACCTCCCATTACTACTACTCTAACTCAACGTCGAGAACGACAACAACAACATCCGTCACAACTTCAGCCAAGGATTACCGGACTAAAGTCCTCCTTTGCCGACTGGACACGTTTTGCAATGGACGAGCGAACAACAGCTCTAGACATAGATTCTTTACCAATATTCACAACTTACATCAGCCACCGACACCACAACGCTCAAAGGAACGAATTTACAACTTCAACACCACAGACAAAAGAAATAGAGGACACACAACTCAAGAAGAATACAACTCAACGACTCATTAAAAATAATCAACAACTAACGCCAACACCAAGCAAGCACCAAGACAAAACTCCAACAGCAACACCACCGTCAGCGCTCCCCGAATACTCGTGAGGGGAGCCGGCCCCACTGGAGCACTACAGATCAGAGAACGTCTTATGATGAAATGATCCACGAAAGCTCCAGTGGCGACGTTAAATTATTAGCATAACCACCACCACCACCACCACCAACAACAACAACCCACCTGCAGTGCGACGTGGCGACAGGCGAAAGTGAGATGCTTTGTTCAGCATGGTGTAGTGTCAGGAGAAAGTGAGAGGGACGTACCTTATTCGGTTTTTGTGAAAGTGAGAGGGACGTACCTTATGCGGTTTTTGTGAAAGTGAGAGGGACGTACCTTATGCGGTTTTTGGGGAAAGTGAGAGGGACGTACCTTATGCGGTTTTTGTGAAAGTGAGAGATACGTACCTTATGCGGTTTTTGTGAAAATGAGAGGGACGTACCTTATGCGGTTTTTGTGAAAGTGAGAGGGACGTACCTTATGCGGTTTTTGTGAAAGTGAGAGGGACGTACCTTATGCGGTTTTTGTGAAAGTGAGAGGGATGTACCTTATGCGGTTTTTGTGAAAGTGAGAGGGACGTACCTTATGTGTTTTTTGTGAAAGTGAGATGTTTTGTTCAGCGGTGGGGTGGTGACAGGTGAAAGATAAAGAAAAAGGGCGTGCTTTGTGCAGAGTGATAATGTGGCAGAATATCATTGAGGGACTAATCATTGTATTGCCGTGTAAAGGAGATGGATAAGCAGTAAAGGTGCACAAATTTAATATTGTACTTTTGTTTCTTTGAATCAAGGACCGAAAATATACCGGAATTGGCACAGAAGAGGCTACTTATTTTTCCTTCACAATAACCGCAAACAGTGCAGCCAGCACATCATAAGCATATTTCTTTGTTTTCTTCTCCTAAGCACAAAGAGGAACATTTCCAGCACAATGGGACGTAATCTGCAATTCAGGAAAACCAATATGGCGTCTGGCACGAATAAAAGACATGTATATTCACCTATTCCTGAGACGACGGCAATAGAGTCCTGCCAGGAACGACAATAAACAATGGAAACCAGTCAGTAGAAGAAACCACTCGTATTAGCCATTAACTCTTTCATTGTAAGATGGCGGCATTGTTACCCTGGAAACACATCATGCGCACTTTCGCTATTTATTCATAATACAGAGCAAGAATATAAATCTTCTACAGAAATCATGAAAATAAAAATACAAACTAAAGAAACATTGGATTTTTATCTGTCTATTATTTTCTTTCTCCCATTTTTCTTTCAGCAGAGAAAAATATGACGGAAATGTTTCTCTTTATCATTTCCTAGCTAAATAAGTCCTGTAAATCTAAAAGGCAGCAGAGGGTATAGACTGCTGGGCTATCAATTTCTTTGAAATGCCAACTAGGTTCTTTCGAAAATGAAAAACGGGCTTATAAAAAATATTTTTATGACATATTTTTTGTTATGGTATAAGTAGTTAAAGACACATTAAACTTGTTTGATTTGTTTTGAATGATGGAGCGTGCACCGTGTGTAAATGTGTGACTGTGTGACTGTGTGTGTGTGTGTGTGTGTGTGTGTGTATGTGTGTGTGTGTGTGTGTGTGTGTGTGTGTGTGTGTGTGTGTGTGTGTGTGTGTGTGTGTGTGTGTACGTGAGCTTGCGTATTTTTTGTTGGGTTCATTAGTTTTTTGTCACCAAGAAAGCCTTACATTAATAATTGCAGGTATATGCCGAAAAAATTCTACTAAGTACTGAGTTCCTTCATCAAAATCTCTAGTATGCATGACGTCACGACAGAAATAGAAATACACTACATTTAATATAAAAGTTCGTGCAAATATGCAATAAAATGACAAACACTGTAAAGGGTAAAACTATTTGTCAAATATTCCATACAATCCAGTGTATTATTCATAGATCTGTTCGAGTATACATATAATGCAGTGTAGGGTGACGTCGGACCGAACATAGTGTTTACTACTTTAACGAATCTCACATTATGAAGTACCGTAGTCAGTGTTTATACACGTTACTATACTGTTCATGGTGGAGAAGATGTTTGCAGACTTTCCATAGTGTATTAGTTCCATTGTGAGAAAATATGAAATTCCCAGCGCCTGAAAGAGAGAAGCATGGTAGACTTGAAAAGTTGGAATTTGAAAAACTTTGGGTAGAACAAGAGCGAATCGAGCTTGTGAAATCAACAGCAGCTGATGGGTCAGCTAGAAACATTGCTTGGCATCTCTCCTGCATCGGACATGTATAGTAGCACCAGTACTCATAGTGCATTTGCAAAATTAATATGCCCATTCCTCATGGAACCACACAACTTGAATGAGACCGATTTAGACATTTACCTAGCTCATTTCAAAAGGTTGTGCAAAGATTATGAATGACATGCTAAGGATAGGGGTGGAGTGTTAGCACTAAGTCTGAGGGGTGAAGCACTATTTGTGTACATGGCAGCTGTCAAAGCTCATCATTATGACACCTTGAAACAGAACCTTTTGATGTTGTTTTTTTTTCAACTGACGCTGGATGCATACTTTAAAAAAATTTCCGAACCGCTCAGAAATAAAAAAATGAAATGTAGAGGACACACTCGGTTAGAAGATTTGCACAGAAATGGGTAAAGTTATCAGGAACTGACTGGACCACTAAAGGGGTACTTAAGAAGTTTGTGGTCAAAAGTTGTACATGTATACTCCTGAATTACTCATGCACACACCTGCATGAGAGAGGTGAGACTGACCTATACAAGTTATCTTCCATTGCTGACCGGAACACCACACCTCGTAATCTGGTAGCAAGCCAGCTAAGTGCTGAAGCTGCGACAAGGGGCTCCACCAAATAACCCCACTGGCAACTCAGCCCATCAGACACCTCCCGCATACAACCTTGCTTCAGGCCATCGTTCAGCTAAGGTTTTGGAGAATTTTGACTTACCTTCATATTATCTTAATGTGCAATGCACGAAGTTTGTTTACAATACTTGCTACATCAAATATTAGCAGAATAAAATACGATAATTATTTCATAAACGTGTGCAGGAAACTTTGCTCTGTCACACACACACACACACACACACACACACACACACACAATTATCATAAGTACGTAATTTATAGGATAAACGCATAGTATTGTCTCACTGATTTGCCATAGTAATGAAATAAAATTAATCATACAGGCTGAGAGAACTGATTAACTGAGTTCTTTTAGAACAATCTAAAAAAAAGTTATGCTTTGATGGTGGATAATGTGAATTAGACTGGATTCTTACAAAGAGACCCTAAGGTTACAAAAATTGAGACAGCAGCAACACCTTACCGTCACTTTATGTCATCTTATTGTCACCTTATGTCATCTTATTGTCACCTTAATGCCACCTTATGAGGTTATCATTGATCGAGTCATTGACTGTGGTTTCCCTTCCTTCTGCATCCTTATTTGAGTTTGAGTTGTAATCCTGTAACCCAGTGACCCGAAAGGGTGTAGGGCTTCCGAACTGCCATCTCCGACTGACGCCATTTCTATTCTAGCTTGGGGCGGGGGAAGACAACTCGTAGAATTCACGTCATGTAATCATTTTAATCCCCTGTTTATCCCTCCTTGCTGCTTTGTGATGTGGTATATGTGCTGGTCTATATTGATAGGAACAATATTTCAAATACAGCACCTAGCAGATACTGAACGAATCTTCGAAGACAAAGAACAGCAGCATATATATGTATGCGTATCTATTTCTTCTTCTGTTCATCTACTCTTCTTGCTTACATATTTAGAAGAAGAAAATCTTTGCCATGTTAGTGGGGTCTTTTGTAATAATTAGAAGCCAAACATAAAAGAAACTTTGAAATGTGGATGGTCCACCACAGTGTATTGGGAATTTGCAAGCTCATTCTCTAGTTACAATACTTTGGCTAGAATGGGTGTAGGGGAGACAATTCTATCGATCCCATGTCCGCATTTGAGAAGTTCATTATATTATAGATGGAAAATAATATGTTCCTTAAAATTTAAGAGGCCCTTCCCATATTCAAAGTACAGTGTACATTGTATTATGTGCAAAAACCAAACAGATCTGTGAACAATACACTGGATTATGTGAGATAGTTTAACAATATGTGGAATAGTCAAACAGATAAGTGAACTATACACTGGCTTAAGTGCAATACTCGAACAGATATGTGAACAATACTCTGGATTATGTGGAATAGTCAAACAGATATGTGAACTATACACTGACTTTAAGTGCAGTACTCGAACATGTATGAGAACAATAAATTGGCTCATGTGCAATAGTCGAACAGATCTGTGAGCAATACACTAGGTTATATGCAGTACTCGAACAGGCATGTGAACAGTAAATTGGCTCATGTGCAATAGTCGAACAGGTCTGTGAACAATACAGTGGTTCCTGTGCAATAGTTGAACAGCTCTGTGAACAATACACTGCTCTATGTGCACCATTTGAATACATCCGCAGGTAAACAAAACACTCTTACAAACAAACAGGCAAACAAAACACTCTTACAAACAAACAGGCAA
>CM054182.1:73443378-73445878 GCA_028829895.1 Sinotaia quadrata
TGTTAATATGCGCGCGCCACTTACCACACACACACACACACACACACACACACACACAAACACACACACACCGCATCAGACATTCTACATTCTGTCTGCTGGGGTTGACATATTTAAAATCGAAATAATTATCAAATTAGTGAATTTTCTGTGTAAATATTGTAAAGGTTTAAACCATAGCATCACTAGTCTTTTCTGTTTGGGAAATATCTGCTAACTAAAAGTATAAAATGCTATTAGCCAACTCCACCCTGTCATATCTCCGCCATGTTTAGAAACAATAGAACAATACATCATAGGACAATGTTACCCAGCATGCTATTAGGCATAATAATAATAATAATAATAGTAATAATAATTGTAGTAGTAGATGTAGTAGTGGTAGTAGTAGTAGTAGCAGCAGCAGCAGTAGTAGTAGCAGTAGTAGCAGTAGTAGTAGCAGTAGTAGTAGCAGTAGTAGTAGTAGCAGTAGTAGTAGTAGTAGTAGTAGTAGTAGTAGCAGCAGCAATGAATAAGATATTGAATGAAATATTGAATCTTATAAAATCTCTAAACTCATTTCAATAACTAATCGTGCAATACATTTATACTGTTTAAACACCTGACAAGTGAGCAATGTAAACAGAACAAAATTAATCTATAGGCAAAATTACACGATATAATAAATGATCGCACTTACAAAAGAGAATATAAATAAATTAATTTATAAATAGCATAATCAATAGTTGTATTTAGAAAAGAGAAGAATAAATAAAAATGAATTTCAAATGTGCAGCTGCAGCAAACAATGTCAAAAATCGAGACAGAGCTGTTTTTGTTAATCGTACGACCTACACCGATAAAAAGTGTACGACCTACACCGATAAACAGTGCACGACCTACACCGATAAAAAGTGTTACGTTTGTTAGTCTGGCTACCTACACTATGCTTTCGGGTTGATGAAAATGCGCGTCTGCTGGTGATCGCAGGCTTGTAGCAGCAGTATACACACGTGGGATCAGACAATTACTTAAGGTTGGAACCAAGCAGTGAAGCAGAGCAAAGAGAAGATCTACTGAGTGGTATTCTACTGTGAACATTAAAAATGTCAACAGTTTGCCAGTAAACATTGGAGAATTGGACTCACATGACTGGTTCCTGGAGCTCTGACAATAATCCTAGCAAATGTTTTGTACTTGCACACGACACAGTGCTGCATCAGATCGAACAGATTGACAATAATCAGATCAAATCAGAAGACTTTTGAACTTTTTATACTTGCACACGACACAGTGCTACATCAGATCGAACAGATTGACAATAATCAGATCAAATCAGAAGACTTTTGAACTTTTTATACTTGCACACGACACAGTGCTACATCAGATCGATCAGAATGACAATAATCTGACCATGAGAGACTAGCAAACAAACACAGTCTATGAGCAGTTAAGAAATATCATATTGCATTAGGTTATTAATATACGCTTCACAGGTTTATTGTTTATAGCGTTAATATTCTCCGAACAAACGAAAAATAGGAACTGTATTTCAAGTCATATACCATCTCTACCCGTCGTTATACCTGCCAGATGTTGCAAACAATATATTGACAATCCATACTCAGCCCCAACAACTATTCTTCCATCCAAACTTTGCATTAAACAGACAGGGGAAAAAAATGTATGCAAACCCAACTCAATATTCTCAGGCTAAATTTAGCCAGTGTAAGGAAAAGCCATACATCAGTTCTGAATATTCTTAGACTAAAAGTGACTACATGCACAATAAGAAGTCAGATATCTTCTCTGCCTAATATTCTATTTGCCAACAGCAGGATGACAACCCCTTTACTCACTTTTACTCAGTACTCTACAAACAAACAAAAAATGAAAAAGAACTGACCTAGTAAGAATGACAATTTCTTTCTCCAACACAGTCCAGAATAATGCAAGATGACTGCAACATATTGACCAAACTTTCCCACTAGCCGTTCCACATAAAGATGAAAACATATGTGATCTATCTATCTATCTACCTATCTATCTATCTATCTATCTATCTATCTATCTATCTATCTATCTATCTATCTATCTATCTATCTATCTATCTATCTATCTATCTATCTATCTTTTCTTTTCTTAATTTTCTGTCCTTTCTGTCCTTTCTTTCCTTTTCTTTCTTTTCCTTTCTTTCCTTTCCTTTTTCTTTCTTTCTTTCTTTCTTTCTTTCTTTCTTTCTTGCTTTCTTTCGTTTATTACAAATTAATAAATTCATTTATTAAATCATTTATTGCTTCATTTCTTCTTTCTTGCTCAGTGACTCAATCATTTAGCTCTGTGTATTATTTCATTGATGTTTTTAAAAAATAGTTTCTTTCTTGATTAATCATTTCCGTATTCTCAGAGCAATACTCGTTTTCATATTTTATATATATATATATATACAATGTTTCACTTTTATGAAGTTTGTTTATTGTAGATGAGAAGAGATAAATTATCATTATTATTGACATTTCGT